>JAGXCT010034974.1:35972-49629 GCA_022495035.1 Philopotamus ludificatus
TTATATTTATATCTTCGTAAATTAAAATACATAATCGATAGACACACGTATATATTAATATAATAATTTGCTTGGGGGTGCTGGAGCTCCGTAGTGTATACGGAGGAGCTGCCTCTGTCTGAAATTGTTATTCTGACATATATAGGTATAGAATTAAATATTAACAATTATAGGTAGATTTTGTTCTTCGTTCAACAACAGATTCGATCCTCAAAATAGGGGTTACCTCAAATATTAGGTTTTCCGGTTAAAAACTGCGTATTTTAAATAAAATAAAAATATTTCCTTATTACTTTAATATAATGAATTCTCCCACGATAAAAACGGTATTCTTTTGTATACTTAATCAGTTTTTTATGCAAACAGAACTAAATTTATCATGTTTGGAAGCAAAATATTGATCGAAACCTTTTTTTACATTTTCCAAAGGTTTAAAAAAAAATTCTGCCATATAATATTGCCTTGATCAAACAAATAATAATCTTAAATAACTTAATTGAGAGATGAGAAATAGTTATCCATCCTTAATTACTAGTTATCCCCAATCGAGAAGATGGTTTGCTACCTGCATTTTTGAATGCCATTGTTGTTTCCGTCCTTGGCACCCACTTTTCCCTTTTCTCCAATCACCAAGTAATGTAAAACGGAGCTTGAGTCTATTATTCGATTATTTTTTTTACATATCTGCACCCCGGTGATCTTGGTGATTTTTTTTAAATGTTCTAGAAGTACTAGATTTTAAGTATCCAAGCTTTTCAGCTAAATTTCGTTCAAATACTGTTGAATTAAAAATATAAGACTATAACACAACCGATGAAAAATACACCCTTTTCGACCGGACAACCTAATATATAAAAAGCTTAGAGTCTTGGTCGTGTAAAAAAACGATATTTTTTTCAATACAAACTTTAAAATGTAATCCTCGGGTCGGCTCTGCCGACTGCATAGATGTAATACGTCCAAAATAAATAAAATGCTGTCGTTACGTCTAGATTTAAATTAATCTAAATATCAAAACTCTTGCGCCTGCTGAACTGAAAACTATTTATTTGCACATAAAATATTTAATGATTTTTTTAATCTTTTTAGTGTTTAGAGTTATACTCTCTATTTGATTTTACAAATCTCTGTAAAAATGATTTTTAATAGCGAATATAAAGTGTGAGAAAAAAACATTAACCTTTGCTTATTGTTGACCATAATGTAAAGGTGGGGTTTATAAAAAAATAACCCTAAATTATGTAAAAAATGTTTATCCCAATCGTTATTAGCTTTCATAATTAACAGCTAAAAGAGCTTATACTGCCTTGCTTATGCTTTATGATAATATATTCTATATATTTGAACATTTCTATGAGTAGTGAGGAATGGGATGGTAGTGATGTTGAGCTCCGTATGACGTACGATCGTGGCTTTCTGGTCTGAAGCCGTCGACGTAAATCAACAGGAAAAGTTGTCGAAAGCCCACCGCCCCCCCCCTCCCCCTCCAAAATATAATAACAATGGAAACTTTTCGGAGCCCTGTAAATTAGATGTATGGATTAGGGCCCCTAGTATGTTTTTCTGTTCCAAACCACTCGCTGGAACACGATAAGAGCCCCGGCTCCATCCAATCAAGACAAGACGGATAGAGGCGTCGTATTTTAATTTCCAGAGATTAATTTATGAATGCCGAAGTGTATATCGCAACTTGGAGCACTTTAGCAATGTTAATGTGTTTTAGGGGTGGGGGTTGTTTTATGCGAAGCGTGGTTGTTGACGCGGAATCGGTACATCATGTAAATTTGACATTTCTCGGCACGAGAGGGGTGTTAACTGGGCTAATTAATCAAATACTCCCTTTTAATAGGCCCAAGATAATATCGATCGCAAGTTTAGATAATGTTTAGATAATATTTAAAATTAGCAAGATAATATCGATCGTATATTATAAAAAAAAATAAAAAATGTTTTTTTTTATACTGTGTATATTTTCTTTGGACAATGCTGTATGAGGATGATTTTTATTACACGGGATTCGGTTGTAATTAATTTATTTGTAACTTTTCGCTACCGTCTATCAAACATTCTCGTCTCGAATGATTAATGAGCGACTCTTTGTATGAAATTAAAAAAAGTTTCACCGCCAATGGCAGGAAGTTGTGCCTGAAGTTGGTCTGCAAAACTTTTTTATTGCTTGGGACACTCAAAGTCAAGGTAATGATTATATCCCAAACACCGACGGAATTTGCTGAAATAAAAATAATTTATTACCGAATTTCAGAATCAATTTGCAGTTTAATATGTTTTTAATACAATACAATGCCCAAATAATACCCCGAGTTTTGGAAAATAATTAAATTTCGTTCCAACAGATTATTCTTAATAATTTCATTGAAATTGTCGGAAATGTTTTATATTATAGACCCAACACCTACACCAATCCTTGATTTATTTATCGACAAAATATAACGCTACAAAGGTATATATTTTACGTTTAATCGAATCTAAGTCATAGAATAATATATTAATATTTAAAACATAAACAGAAAGCGTCAATAAATTTCGCGATCTTAATTCGTATTTTATTACATCTATCCTAAAAATACATACCCTTTCATAACAAAGAAATCAGGACCACAATATAGAAAACCATCGTTATATAAACCAAAGGCAATTATACAAAACTTAGGGAGAGGGGTTTTTAATTTTATTTTACAAATTTAACAAAATCAATACATCGATAATTGCCTCATTCTCATGTTTTAAATAGCTTTATTAAATATCCATGCCACAGATTTTTTTTTATTGTCAACCAAACAGCATTAACCCATTTTTTTACTTTGTAATATGTTATTTGAGCGGTATAGGAGGGACTATCGAACTTTTTATAGAAAATTGCAGTATAGCAGGAACCGGTATAAAAGAGTTTATTGTAGTGTAATATTCGTACAGTAGAAATAAATCAATATAATCGCAAAAGAGCTGGATAATTATTATTTTATAAATTAAATTCTTGACCTTGGCCTTGATTTTTATCCGTCACAGCGACTCGAAAGAATTCTTTATTAATATCTTGACATTTTTAAAAAAATATATTTTAACAGTAAAATACATGATATTATTAGAAAAACCAAGAAGTAGTCGCGTGTTTTATAAACTATACTAATAATTATGTATGTTTTATATGTTTATATATAATTCGCCTATATTTTTTTTTTGCTTTTTGTTGACCCCATTTGTTACGGCGGCTCGAAAGCAGTCACGTCGTCCGATGGGGGTCTCTCAGAGACATTTTTTAACAAATGTATTGAGTTATTCATTATATGCTACACGATTTGATTGATTTTTTTTATTTTTTAAGTAATCAATATAACGCGATAATGACAACGCTTTCGGCGACGTTTCACCGCAGACTGAGCTCTCGCCGCACGTGTCAATTACACATTTCACTCGCACTCGGTACATGTGCCGGATGCGAGCAAGAACAAACATCGCCCCCTTTGACATAGCTAGGAACGAATATTGTTGTTTTTATTTTTTTTTTATATTATTTATTCGTTAGACTTTTTTTAGACAAATACAAAAAGTTTGTGAGATGTATGATTAATATTAAAATATTTATCCGAGATAAACTTGAGGTCCTGGATAGACCCCATCGGCACAGCTAGGTTAAATAGGTTCTTTCTCGTGTATCAGATGTTTTTTTTATTAAATTAAATAATAAAACCTACTTTTTGATTTGATTAATGATTTTTATATTTTTTAGAAGCATTAATTTTAAAATACATACAAGAAATTTAAATTATATTAGGATATTTATATAAACTTTTATAACACATCTAGGATTAAAATAATATGCATTTTAATATGTCATATATTAATATTTTCATATGAAAATTGATATTCTAATACGTGATTATTATTGTAAGATATTTTAACCATTTTATTTTCCTGGAGATTTCTTAAAAAAAAATCAATTAATTTTTTTATAAATATTATACATTTAATTAATAATATTGCTTTGATTAATCGATGAAATAAACACTTGTTTATTTATAATTTGAAATGCTTTAAGCGTTAAATTTTAATCGGATAATTTCCTTTTTCAGTTTATAATAAGCTTTTACTAAAATGAGGTCGGTGACAATAATAAGGCCGGAAATTGATCGGCAATCCATTAATTCGTCGGTAGACCGACCGTGGACTGGTTCAGCCGTTCGAATTAAAATCCGACTAAAAAAATTAACGATCCCAACTCCAAAGCACGGGACCACAATACAAGACCGAATTGCTGAAATATTTATTTAAAAAAAAAAACATAAAAACGCTAAAAAATATGGCAATGGAATGCCCTTTTGGCGAAATTTATGGATCGAATTATTTCTTCGGCATAATAGGGGCTCAATGTTTAATTAAAAGGCCGATACCCTTTTTATTTCCGATGCGAAATATATTGGATTGGATAAGGTGGGATAGGAACCGGCACCAAATGCCAAAATCGCTCCAAAAACAAATACCCACACGTGAAAGGAATCTCTTTATCCGATCCCCGAGCGCTTTTTTTCTTTTCCTCTTCCGTTTTACTTTTTTTTACACAGTCATCGTATTTGGTTATCGCTCCTTGACTTGGCACGTTAATGGCCATAGACCATACTCGGACATTTGATATTTCATATAATATAATAATAAAAAAAATACGTTACATATTCCCGTAGGAAAATCTTATCGTGTTATTTCAGTCTGAAATTTAATTACACCGAATATGCTTGTATTTCATTGTGATGTTTGCAGTTTGGCAATTATTGCGCGAGGGACAACTCGCGGGGGCAATTATTTTCGCAACAATTCATTGTTCAGTTTATTAGCAAGACTTCCAAAACTCTACAGATATGCCCTCATCAATAATACCCGTACGACTCCGAAAGATCCTTTGGGAATCACACAGATATTTTCTTTAAAAATGGGACCGAGCGCCTCGAGGCATCTGTCTACGGCGTCCAATAAATGGCTGGAAAAAATATTAATTATTTTTAAGGGTTGAATTCACAATAGGAAAGGCGACCCTCGAAAATAATAATATCTGACGAGAGTGATAGCTAATACGGACCCCTTAAATATTTTTGTATTATGCAAAGATTTTAATACTCGAATTTCATTATTTTCATTCTTCGGCAGTTTAAAAGCAAGAAAATCTCGCAAAATCCCCGAAAGAATTGGGTCAAGTGATATATTTGCCGATAGGCATCCGTCTATTTGGCAATAAATTCAATCAGTTCTATCAGAGACGCACGATCAAAAAATATTGTTTATTTAATCTTATTTTTATACGAGATCGAGTCATAGCTCCCGTTCAGCACAGCTTTATATCGCATACAATTTTAAATAATATTTATTTTAAATGTCCATTTATCGTTTATGTATTTTTAATATAAACGATGATATAATTTTTAGAAAACAACGTGTATTAATTTAAAAGGCACGTATTTATTGAAATTGGCACAATTTTATGCAAAACGAATCGACAATACAATGGCTTTTAATCGAGAACGGATTATTAATATACTAATTCTGCATAAAGTACATACTTTGCCAAACAACGGGTTTCGCAGAATGGACATAAATTTATCACTCGTCATCAGATTTAAAATTGCAATTTATATATTATAAATACAGTGACAGTCGTATTTCTAATTAAATAATTACAAGTTACCATCGTATAAAATATTTATTATTTTAAAAATAATTATATGATACAAAGAATAGACAAAAAAAATATTTTTCACATTCAAGGCCATACATAGTATATTTTATACTCGTTTTATTTAACGAGTGATTTTTTTTTTCGAAATGTTGACCAATTTTTTTCTGGTCTAAAAGTATGTGATAAAATTAAAATAACTTTTACATATTATTTATAAATCTATGTAGTATATATTAAAAAATAAGGCATAATATTATATTTTAAATTTAAAGTGTGTTATTTAAAATAAGGCGCTAAGGGGTGTAGGGTACATGTTAATTCATTTGGTTAATATCCTATATTTTTTTTAAATGTAACATTTACGTTTGAATATAAATTATTGACTTTGATTTTTCACTGTACCGGATGAAAAATCTATGCTTTATTGTCAGGAGACGGAAAAAATAATCATTTATATGAAATTATTATAAAAAAAGTTTTATCTATTATTTTTATTCTCTCACTACTTTTATGTTAATTTTACTGCTGAAGGTGTCTACATCTATTCAATTTTAGTAAAGAACTACTTTGTCAATAGTCACATAGAACAACTCATCCATCTTCAAACTGTTTCTTAAAAAATATCTAATGAATCATATTATATTTAAAACAGTATTGAGAAAATAAAATGTATTATATTAGAATCTTAGGTAACTTTTTAACCTTATTTAAGCAACAAAAATAAATAATTAGTATTATAGAATATCTTTAGGAATAAATGTACCGTTAATATTATTTTATAGAACGTATTAAAAATTTATTTCGTTTAATTTTCATGACAGATGTTATAAAATCTATATTTTTTTATATCTACAATTGTTTTTCACACTTTTTTTTTTATAAAAAATACCATTGGACTGATGAAATATTTTTTTTTCGTAATAATTATGAAATTGTTTATTTCTACAATGTTCTATTGATCTAAAGAAGTGAAAATGTAATGAAACATCAAAGTTCAGTCATTCTTGCGGTGTTAAAAATATATAAACCACAATTACTCATTCTACTAACGTTCTCGATGCTTTTAAAATATTGTTGCATTGTTAATCAGGTCATTGAAAGCTTCTCTAATAATTCCTATATAGAAAGTCTAGGATCTGCTTCAATGATGGCATTCAGGATATCATCAAGTGATCCTAATTTAAGGGTATCTTGTTTCTATTGCTGATTTTAATTTTAGATACCAAAAATCTCAATAATGGTTTTAGGAGTCTTGATGGTATTTCAATTAATTAAGCTCATGCAAAAAAATGGTTTCTATACAGTAAACCTTTCATTTTATATTTTTTCATTTTCCTTTCATAACCTTCTCCCATCTTATTGGCAACTTATTGACCCATACTCATAAATGTTGGTGGGTTTGGACTGAAAGAACGTACTTATCTATCTAGTGAATACAAAAATCCCCTTGTTTGTTGACTAACTGCAAGTATATCAAAACAATAGAATCTGTCTACCTGAATAGGAAGTTATTTATAACTCAATCTAATAATTATTTTTCAAAGGATTAAAAATAATATATTCAATTATAAAAATTAGGTCAGCGGCTTCTTAAAAATAAATAATAAGAAATGGTCAGGACGATTATTTTATTTTTTATTCGTGTTATAATCTTTTATTGGGTTTCAGAGTACGCAAATGTGTTCGATAATGGGTCAAAATTAAATTTATTTATTGTTTCGTTGGCGTTTCTATGCAAAATAAAAACGCGAGTAATTTAAAATAGCCATAAAACCAATGAAAAACATGCAATTTTCCTAACACACATATTTTTTAAAAAAAATTAACACATCAACTCCGCCATTAAATTATTCGATACGAGCCTTTATTGTGACATTTCGTACATGTTTATCGTTCGAATTTCACGTAGGACCGTTCGCATGTACAAAAAGCATTATCGCCCGCGCCGAATAATAATCGAAAATCACCGACTCAATTTGACTCTGAATCGAGTCAAAATAAAGTTGCGTCATTAAGTCGGCAATCAAAAACTGATTGCCAGACCGGTCCTCTTCCAATTAAAATAATTGGCCATCCATTGTTTGACACTGTGGCCGAACGAACCGCAGACAGATCGCCGAATTATCGTCTGAACGTCTAATTTTTGTTTAAAATTTGGAAAATATCCTGTATTCGGATAACAGGCAAACTAACATTGCCTAGGGAATTAATCATTCATAGGTGAGACATGTGCGGTCTGTTGAACCGCACAACGTTTGCTTTGTTTCTTCTCCCGGATGTGTCTATCACACTCCAGCATGCCATTCCATGTCTTTCAGGATGAGTGTGTGTATGGAAACGTATGAAACAGCATTGGAATGAGGTGGGAAAGAACAAACAGCTGTAGCCGCAGTGTGTGCATACGGATTTAACTGCCTGTTACAAACGTCCTTAACAAGGTTACGTCGCACTGACTGATAATGTCTACAAATTTTCATCCGGATTAGTTTTATTTATTGTCAAAATAATTTGTATGTGTCCAAATAAATTCTCCGGTTCTCAATGCCATGAAAAAACAATGGCGCATAAATAAAGGCAATTGAAACCGGAAAATTCATGTCTGTAATACAGCGAACCTTGAACCTACGTTTTTTACAGACCCTGAAAAAACGACGTATGCTTTAAAACGAAAAAAAAATATAATAAAATAAATAACTTCATTATAAGCGATAATTCAATTTAAATTTCTATGCCAGAGAGTTCAAAGTATTGTATTAGATATAAGATTTTTAAACTCTTTTTCAAACATGCTTTTACATAGAAAACCATAGATTTTACGAGTTTTGCATATTATCTAGTTTGACTTCGCTACTTATTAAAAAAAATTATAGTAATAAATTAGATGCTTTATGTCTGTTTATATCTTATATTTAATAATCATCTCTATATTAGTAAAAAATATATAAATCATTTATTGTGATTAACCATTTTGTCTTAAGTACATTTAAATAGCAACCTTCTGGAAAACATGAATTGTAATAGTTCAGATAATTAAATAATTTCTCAGATTTAAATGATTCAAACTCAGAGTCAATCAAATTTCTCCTCAATAGACTAACCATTTTTTTTAATTTCTAGATCCTTAATTTGCATTAATCTTATCAAATATAAAATTTAACTAATCACAAACTAACAAATAAAAATATGTATTAAAGATTAAAGTTTACATTTTATAGAATAATTTGTTAGAAAAACGGTGACTTTTCATTTAGTTTTCATTCATAATTCGTGAATATTTTAGACAATCAATAATAAAGCAAGCATCTAATATGGTTACAAATGTCAAGATTCGTCACGAATCACTATAACAATACGGCAAAAAAATTGAGACAATTTGACATATACAGAGAAGAAAAATTAAAATAATTAGTACATATAATAAAGTTGAATAAAACTTCAGGATTTTAACCATCTGTCACGGCGGTATGAAAGCAACGGCGTCGTCCGAAGGGGGTATCTCAGATGCCCCAAGCATTTTAAATTAGGATATTGATTTGGTTTTATTTTAAATTGTTTATTTTAAGAGTTAAAATAGTTATTTATGATATGCTTTATAATTTGGTCGATATTTTGGATTTTTAAACTAATTAATATGACGATGTCTCGCCACAGTTAAACTCGCTCTCGGCATATCGTACCAGATGCAAGCGAAAAAAAACATCGCCCGTGCGACAACAACATCGAATATTATTGATTTTATTATTTTTTAGACCATTACAAAAAAAAATGCGACATAAGGGGATCTATGTTAAAAGAGTTATTTGAGAAAAATAAAACTCTTGGGTTACTATATAACTAAATAATATATAATATATAGCTAAATAACTATATACATTTTTATTATACTTTATTGTAATAGTAACTTGATTGAATCGAACTTGATTTGCACAATTTGTCATTATTTTTATATTGAAAAGGTCAATTAAAGTATTTATATAATTATTCTAAGACAATCTACTAATGTTTTATTATTAAAATAATTTTATTATTTGGATATACAAAAAAAATAGAAGTGTATTCTTTGTTATCCCCAGTTTTTCTTATGTAGCTCTTCGTCCTCCAGAGACTTAAATGATTAATCAAATACTGACTCAATCTGTTCTAAGTTTAATTATAATGCTTATATATATATTTTTTATTTATTTAAATACATTAACTAATAATCTAAAAATTTGATACACAAATAAGCATTGTTCGAAAAGGTTATAAAAAAATAGATGATCGTCTCAAGAATAGCTATAAATGGCGAATAAATTTTATTAAAATCATGTCGATTTATGAAAGGTATATATATTTTTCTAATATATTTGTATACGTCCTACAATAAATATTCCGATATTCCAGTATTCTCGGCCATATGTATCGATATTAAAGAAAATAAATCATGTTTACCGTCGCCATTATTACTTAATATATGAATATGTCCCGTCCATAAGTTAACATATCCATTTTCGACACCGGTAAACCTTTCTGCGCTATCTATACTTGCAACATATTCCATATTCCAGTTATGTTCCATGTGGGATGGGGCCGTGATTTATGTGCGGAGGTGGAGGTGGAAAAATCGGGCAAAAAATAATAGAATGGCCCCAGATATTCGGCACGTTATGGGCCTAGATATGTCGATGCGTCGAAAATAACACGGCGGAAGACAACCGAATTAATATGGGTAGAGATGAATTTATCCGCGACAGAATCCCCGGTATTATCCGGTCTGATCCGCAGTATTATTTTAACAATATTTAAATTTTGTGTGTTGCCATTATGAGCGTTGTATCGCGAGATGGAGAGTGTGGCCACATCGGAGTGAAAAAGTGGCGGGAAAAGTGAATAACGAAATAAAGAAACGGGCAGACGTTGAGTTATAACGGCAAGCACAATAACGGAATGAAAAATGAGCGCTGCTGAAAATTTTATATTGTGCTTCAGGAATGCCAGCCGAAAACGATACACCGAGATTTAACTTTAAGATTTTTTATTATGCTTAAATAATATATGTATGTCTAAAATCATGCTTATATTATGACAATTGTTAACTGCGACAATTGCTCGCACGGTAAACGACATTTCCGCGCCGAGGCAATTTTTAAAGTTTCTCTAAAGATTCCACATATTTTTTTCTCTGAAATAATTTTAGTTAAGCTGTGCAGAAATTATTATTTCTTGTTGAAATATATTATATATTAATGAACTTACTTAAATAATAACGAAGAATAAATGGAACCTGAGACTGCCGGAGATTATTGTATCCTCCTTCCGCTTTGTTATTAATAAATATTAGTAATTTGATAAAGATAAATTTATCTATTTATAACTAATTTCCCCGAGTTAGTATATTATGCAAAATCATGACCATAAAATAAATAATCGTAGGAAAAATAATAAGTAGTAAATCGCGGTTTTATATGGAGAGTGCGAAGGTCCCTCATATAGTGCTCCCTTGTAGAGCGCTGTTTTTTTGCGAAACGCTAAATTTCAAGCTCAAACTACATACCTCATACACATTTATTTATAAGAATATTTGCTTTTCATCTCTTTTTTACCGTTGTTTTCGGTTAAATTTCATTTGAAAATCTTAAAATTTTGTAATGATTTAATTAATCAGTTGTGTAAAAAAATATTTTTATCGTCTCTTGTTATGGAATAAATCGGGGCTAATCTCGATCTATAATAAAACAGTTTTTTACGTCAAATACATTCTTTTGCAGATCAAATGCACCCTTTTGCAAATCAAATACAACTTTTCGCAAATCATTATTTAATATTATTAGTATTTGATTTGTTAAAAGTTGTATTTGATTTGCAAACGAGTGCATTTGATTTGTAAAAGGGTGCATTTGATTTGCAAAGGGTGTATTTAACTTAAAAAAAAGTGTATGAATATTTTATATACTTAAAAAAAACTTTACAAATATATTACAAATTTGTCATGACTTCAAACCATTCTTATTTTAGTATATTAAATTTCCTTAATATAACTTTTGATCTTTTTTATATATCGTTGATCTTTTATATGAGATTTTATAATTAATAATAATGGTCCCAAATTAGAACCCTGTGGGATTCCCAAAGTTGCATCGTAGACATGTGACGTTAGTACAGTTTTTTCACGTCAAATACACCTTTTTTCAAATCAAATTCATCCTTTTTCAAATCAAATGCATCCTTTTACAAATCAAATGCATCTTTTTACAAATCAAATGCACCTTTTTACAAATCAAATGCATCTTTTTAAAAATCAAATAAAACATTTAAATACATTTTCCCACTAATAACGTTTTTTTTACCCCGAGTACCCCGAATTTACGTTTTTCCATAAATTACGTTTTTTTTCAGTTCCTTCAAAAATGTAAACGGTTCCATAGTACATGCCATATGCATTCCATATGCATTTGATTTGAAAAAGGTGTATTTGACGTGAAAAAACTGTATCGCATACTGTTTCCTCTCTTTTATATATATATAACGTAGACGAAAATCAATTAAAATATTAAATAAGTATCTATTGTAATTGTTTAAAACCGTCGATGACATTGAATACCATATATATATAATATCATCGTTAATAAAATTTGGGTACGCACACACGAATATATCTAATCATTAATTAAAAACTCGGCATCCTGTTCGCATTATTGTGTTAGCTCGAATTCGGGTTCAATATTTGCATCGTTATCAGTGTCCCATTACATTTATTCATTATGTACATATTGATCTAAAGAAGATAATCCAAAACATCTTTGCCGATTATCTGCAGTCGCGTAGAATATCCGACTAATTGAGCCCAACGATGGGTCTCATTGAAAAATTGAAAAATATCCGTACGACCGACGAAGTAAGATCGGTGTCGTTCGATTCGGTTGCCGTAGTATTTTACGTTGTGCATTGTTTTTCAGATGTATGGCCGCTACACGGCGGACCTCGGCTCGGCTGCTCGTAGCGAAGCGAAAAGACTCAGACGATTGGAGAGGCGAAGACGTAAAGACGATCGGGCTAGGAAAAAAGAACTCAGCGCTAATAGGTCTGGAAAATTAACTAAAGCCGTAGGTACGTTTTTTGATGCGATACAATTAATATTTAACGACGATAAGAAAAACGTTTTATTCTCCGCATATTTCATATGTACGATACGTCCATAATTGTCTATAGATGATTCATTTTATCAGGTTTCGTATGGCGGAATACGTTTGCACGACTCGGCGAGGATTGGGTGTTCTTAGCTCTGCTCGGTATCATAATGGCGCTGCTCAGTTTTGTCATGGATAGAGGGATATCCATGTCGAACAACGGTGAGTTTACATTTATGAAATATATGCGATTAATATTGATTCTAATTTTAATATTTTCATCTTAAATGCATTCTATCCGTCATTTTTAGTAAGTATTATTTTTTATCGTATTGAATTCATCGTGTCGTCGGAGACTGTAATTTTTTCAATGTTTTTAGCTAGGATTTGGATGTACCGAGACCTTGCCGGCGATATGGTCACTCAATATTTGGCGTGGGTCTCGTTGCCCGTCTGTCTCATACTGTTTTCATCGGGATTCGTTCATATCGTAGCGCCACAAGCTATCGGTAATATTATTTTAATATAAATAATAAATCGTAATATAATCGTTTATTAATTTAATAATAAGGTTCTGGAATTCCGGAGATGAAAACGATACTTCGCGGTGTACCGCTGAAAGAGTATCTGACGTTTCGAACGCTCGTAGCAAAAGTCGTCGGTCTAACGGCAACACTCGGTAGTGGTATGCCGCTCGGAAAAGAGGTTATTATATTATTTAAAATAAAATAAGTAAATACGAGCGTATTGATCGAAAATTTGATTTTAATTACTCACGACCGATTACGTTTATTTATTTATTTTCAATTAAGGGTCCGTTCGTACATATCGCGTCAATGGTCGCTTCTCTGCTTAGTAAATTGGTGAC
>JAGXCT010034974.1:53798-82477 GCA_022495035.1 Philopotamus ludificatus
TCTTTGTTTCTAAGTTGACAATCTCGGCTAGAAAAGAGAGCCGCACAGCGAGAAATATTTTATGTTTGACTGAAAACTGAAAATTTCGCCTAAGAAAAATAAGTGAAAACGTGTAGTAAATATATTTTGTTGGAAAAAATGAAGAAATTTCTAATATTCTTAATATCCTTGATCTGAATATCTTATTTTTTGCGTAATTCAGCCTAAATGCGCTCCGATCATGTGGACCCCCATTTAAATCCCAGACCCAGTGGTATGGACCTCTTTGGGAATCACTGATTTAGAGGATTACATCCTAGACTAATATTCTTTAACAAGTTCTACCCATTTTTCCGTCTCTTTCACTGTGACCTGGTTAGCCAATTTTGGCTGTGACTCCCTTACATTCATTTGAACTTTCTTAATCGCAGAGGCCTACAGAATAGTATCACTCTTTTTTCAATTTACTAGATCCATTCTAGTGCAAAGACTTAATAAGACACAAAAGTCTTATTTAGCCTTTTCTAAAATAGGCTTAATCCTTTGAATCCTCGATTTAGTCCTGTCCATTTATGGATGAATTTTGTTTTATGTTTAATTTATGTACATTTTTCGTCATGTAGTACGAAAGGAAAAAATACGTTTGATATTTTCCGCCTACTTATTGATCAACAAAGTGTTAAAAATTCATAAGTTATAAAGATATAACCATAAAGATTATATTTGCCGGCGGCTCGAGATCAATCACAGATATAAAAAAGTTGTAATTTCATAAACAACTGATTAAAAAATTCTTCCATTTAAAAAAATGGTATTTACGATAGAAAATATTATTTATTTATTCATATTATTGGATATGAAATATTTTTATTTCAGCTTCGTCGTGCCATCGAACAAGTAAACAGCGGAACGTTCGTACATCCTCATCAAGAAGAAGTGGAGGAGGCGCCGATCCCCGAGAAGGTTCCCTTAGAACTCGATAACACGCCGTCCAAAGAAGAGAGCGTTCCCCTGACGACTACCAAACACGAGTGATAATTGAGCGTATTTACGGCCATATTAATTTAATTTAGCGAAATATTCTGACTGTGGTATTTAATTAGTTTAATTGATAGAACTAAACAAAAAAAATTGATTTTAAATATATAAATTATGTTCTCATTTATGAATTTATATAGACGTTTTATTATTGAATATTATAAGTATTTATTTTATATTAAGCATAATTGTACTACTATGTCTACAATTATTTATCATTGTTAATCACCAGTATTATTTAATTTATAAATTACTATCGATGTAATGTATTGATTAGAACGAAGCGTTTCTATGAATTATTTTGTTGAAATACTGTTTACATTCCATTTATTCCAAATTGCTTTAAGTGGTTCTCAAACCGTGTTATTTTGTTATATAATTCGCCTATTTAAAAAATAGTTTTTTTTTTTCTGAGAATATCAAATATTCTTCATTTATTAAGTGTTATTATTCATGTTGAAATTTCATGAAAAACCTAATTTGCATAACCATTACGTGTCAACGTACAAACAATTCATTGTGTATTGATTTTTGTGGTTATTTGTAAAACCTTTGTTCCGAAAAATCTGTAATAGAATTATAATGTACTGCTTCGAATAAAAAATAATTTATTTGTAATACATCATTTTATTTTCCACATATTTATAGAATTATTAGAACAATTATTTTATTATTAAAAAATGTATTATTCGCGTTATACGCGATTATAAAAATACAAAAACATTATTTCTGAACAAATTGCTGCAATAAATTATCGTAAACGATTATAAAAACATTGCATACGATATCAATTCACTAGTAAATTTTAAATACGATACTCTCGTATTCTCTAATGAGATTACAAATTGAGCTAAATTTCAATAGAATCAAATCTACTTCTACTAATATTATAATATTTAATTTATTGCACTTATTACGATAAGATATTTTATTTAAAACGGGACTGAATTATGATATTGTGCGAATTTCATCCCGTTTTAAATTTATTTAATTATAATATACAGCTTTTCGTTAACATTAGTATATGAAAACAGTAAATTACGGCATTTAGCCGACCTCGAACACCGTCGATTATTTTTTTTAGCGATTATCAAACTCACGAAATGCAATTCCGATCGAATCACATTAAATAGATCGTCATCGGAGGATGTTACGGCCCGATTTGCCGACATTACATTACAATATTTCATTTAAAATAAGTTCGTCGTGATATTTTTATATTAAAATCGATATTTAAAGACGATATTTATAAATTTCAAATACAAAATTATGATAATATCCTACGTCTCGCCGTTAAATCGTTATTATACAATACATTCCGATATGCCTATCGATTTAATAAAAAATATTATACATTCTACGCTTACATTTTTGTCTACACCGTCGTATATGCGCATTGCATATAAGTCGCCACGTCAAGAGACTTGAGACAATTTCAAATCGCTCAGATTGAGCCGATATATTCAAATAACTCAGATACAGAAATCTGTCGACTGCTTGATCACCTTCACTCCTCCGGCAGCCTGATGACGGGCACGTTGAACGTATCGCGGTTGTACTCGCAGTGTTCGGCGAGTTGTTTATCCGGCGGAGACAAGTTTTCGAGGGCACTGCGCGGAGACTGATCGATGAACGGATCCGAATAGGGCAGATGCACCAAAACGCAGCTGCACTCGCGCGGAGTGTATCCCGGTATCAAATTGCTCAATTTTTCAGCCGAGTCCACCTGTAAATAATGATTTATTATTAGATTTTTATACAACGATCGTTTTGAATGCGAGAAATGATCTATTTGATGCTGACCTTAACGATGTATATGTCGTTTTCGTAGCAGAAGGCTTCCAAGAGCACTTCCTGCATGTGATTTGCGGGATCTTGACGAGACGGGGCCATCAAGCAGAAGAGCGCCTCTCCACAAGTCATCGATAGTCTTTGTATTGCCGGTAGCAGACCGACGGTCAGTCGTTTCTCGGCCTGAGCTCTATGCAGAGCCGATTTGATGGTAGATCCGACATTGCTATAAATAAAATTAGAATATTAAGATAGATTGAAAAGAGGAAATGGTCAGTGAGGCTGATTTAAATGGCATTGATACAATGTATAAACCAATGATAATCTAGTGGAAGTATTAATATTTATTTATGCTAACGATTGGCAATTATTTAGCAATCTAAGTTTCAGGCAATATTGATTGTTCTGCAATGGCCGAGTCCATCGCTGTTAGGGGTGAAATTTCAAACGAAAAAAAAAATGAACCGGCTCTTTACGCGTAGGCGGACATTGTGTAGAATACGAAATTATTGCGTAATATTTAACAGAGTTGTTATCAAATTGTAATTGAATGTGATATTGTGCCATTTTTTAAATAAATACTTCGCGCTATTTCATAATGGCGTGTAATATGAATAATGGCATAAATAATAAGTTATGAACTAACCACTTGGAGAGTGCCGAGCTGAAGGTCTCCCTGGCGTTGATCATCGTTGATTGGTCTTCGTGACACATTTTTGAATTTTTAAACTTTTCCACTTTCACCACTCGTAATGACAGGCTGGCAACACTGCGAAAAATCGCCGTTGACGATTCTCTATCGAATAATTCGAAATCGCAATCAATAGCACACACAGTTTTTCAGAGATGCACAGTTTTCTTATGAAACAATTCACTGGAGCTGAACAACAAGGCTGGAGGACAAAAGTACACGACCACTATCTTCCAGTTGCTCTTTCTCAATGTGATACTAGTCGCGGTGCAATCAAGCTTATATAGCCTTGGCCGGCGCCGAGCGTAATGGAAAGCAGACACTAGGGTGACCATGATTGCTGAGTTTTCCTTTTAATAATAAAACAAATGTAAATAAATATATTTACATATGTATCTTCCACATACAGTGAAGTCCCATTTTTACGTGCCCGGAATTCAAGTTTTCCCGCTGTTTTCCGGGCACGTAAAAACGGGGTTTCACTGTATATATATATAAATATTAAAAAATGTTAATTCAGATTGCAAGGATTTCAGGAAATGCAAGTGTGTGATTAATTTCCCTTGCACCTTTATAATCTTAGAATGTTTAAAAATGGTTAAGAATGATTATTAAAATTATTTTGTAAAGAAGTTCAACGAAAAATAGCACAGTGATATGGACCGGATATATATATTGGACCGTGGAAGGTTTATCATAGGTTCAGGCCACAATAGCAGTAAATAATGATATTGCAATTTATGGTATGGTTTAAAAATCAAATAAAATGGCTAAAAGACAATTAACACTGGACCCTTACGTAAAGTAGTTCGTCACTCAATTAATTACGTAACTCGAGGACTTACTGGATTAATATTTTCAAAATATATAAAAATACGGTAAAATTGAGTTTTTACATTTTTGAAGGGTCTGATATAAGTGAATAGCAAGATGCACCGCTCGATATACTAATTTTCCACCTATACTAATCATAGACTCCTGGAATTAAATAAGAAATTAATTAAAGTAAAGTAAAGTATTCAGTATATTAATTAAAATAAATATTAAATTTACATAAATATATGGCTAAGACGTTGTTTATGTCGTGCTCAAAACGGTACTCAAAATATTTGAAACTTCTTACTTTTCAAGTTTCCTCACCCCAAACATTTGTCTCTTTCTAGCCTGTTTCTTATTGACTCTACCATATTTGCGCCCTCTTTAGTCCCACCAATAGTAAATCCTGATTCACCAAACATTAGTATAACAACAGGAAGCGCGAACTCAAAAGACCTAAATACAATCAATATTATAACTTTTAGCTGCCGGACTCTCTCATCAGAACCAAGCCTCTTAGAGCTTGAGATAGAATTAGGTCACTTAAAATGGGACCTAATAGGCCCCTGCGATGTCAGAAGAAGCGGATACAACTGCCTAAATCTCAAAAATGGCAACTGTCCCACCTATAATGGTACACCTTCCGGACGTAATAGTGGCGTTGGCTTCCTAATTAACAAAAATATCTGGAAAAGCACATTCAGTGTGCACATGTGTAATCACGTAAAGGTATGTAGAAACGCATGCATTGGTATAAACACGTAGAGGTATGTAGAAACACTTCTTAGAATTTCTGTCACCAGTAATTGGTGTAGAGATGCGACTATCCCGGGGTGATCCGGCTCCCTAGCCATCCAAAGGCAAATGCCGTGATAGTTCCTTTAGCCGTTTCCCATCACATTACCGCTTCCTACCAACTCGTTCCGTCCTTCAGTTCCCAGGCCGTAGTGGCAATGGGGAAACTCGTTCGGATGAAAGCAATGCCACACACGGCGGCTGTTTTAGACTTATCCCCTCCGTAAGGCTAGAGAATTAACCTAAACCAGGACTACATAGCCAACTAATGTTGTTCTTGGCGTGCTCCGAGATGTCGGAAAAAAGCCCAACAATGACAAGCTAAACTATATTTTGCTAGTATAATACTAAGCAAAAGACGATTAAATCGGCTCATACTAAAAAAAACCCTCATTGGTGATTGCGTCTGTTTATGTAGTGATTAATTATTTAAATAACAAAAAAAATAATCGAGTGTACCACAACAATAACAATGGTCACCGCAATTGGCCGAGTGGCATGAACTTTGCAGACGGAATTTCCGAGAACACTCAGTGTCGATTTTATCGTAAGCGCCGTTCCGTGAATCATTTCGTAAAACGCTTATGTATTGGTGCGGCCTTATCACGTGAGGCGTTGTACACTCGCGCACACACACACCGTGCGTGAAAAGAGGACACGCTCCGGCTTGTTTCGGGAAAAACCACTCTACCGAGAAACGGTCCACTGCGGGACTTTTGTACGCTTCAGTGCAACTATCTAAATATTATTGCCAACTCGTATAAACCATAGGAGAGGCGTCAATAATTAATTACATAATAGTAAACGAGAGCCATCAATAAACAATCATCGTTATCGTATATTATGTCTGAAACGTTATGCTCGTAGAATAAAAAAAAACACAGTAAACATTGTGATTAATGCGAAATCATTCGTTTTTTTATCACGAATAATATTTTGCTAAATTTCAATAGAGGACAAAGTAGGAGAGGAAGATGATGCAAATAAGCTGACCATACGTGAAATTTCCAAAACAATTTGACCTTGAAACAAGGTAATCTGTTTCTTTCCCCACTCCGTTCTTAATTTAATGGCATTCTATAAAGTAAGCAAAGACCATTTGGAGCAGGAGACTGTGTTCTTTGAAGAATTAAAAAGAATTCAATGTGCGAATTTAACCAAACCACCTAAATGGAAAGAAACTAAAAGTCTAACGGATGAACTGATTATACTCAGTGGAATGTTCGAACTTTCAAATAATCGTTGCACAAATGCATCTATAGAAACGACTTTTTCCCTTATGAAGAAGTTATGAACGAGGCAGAAAACACAATTAAAATCGAAAGTCTCAAAGCCATGATACTTACCCAAGTAAATTTTCAGAAATCTGAAGCAAAGTTGTTCTTTAAAAAAAATTTCCTGGTTTTTCAATAATAAATATAAACTATTAATATAAAAATATGCAATTGAGTCCTATATATGAAATGTTCAATGTAAATATGAGATGAGGTTGTGGGGATAAAAGATTCTCTGAATTACAATATAAGTTATTTTTTGAAACCGATGAATAAATGAAAAAAAAGTATTTAATAAACATGCTTAGGCAGGGGCGCGCCGTCCATATGGCCAGATTGTGCGGAGCACACAGGCGCCAGAAGATTAAGTGCGCCAAGAGGCGCATAAAATTGAAAAATAGATATTATTGAATATTATTTCATTAAACTTTCATAAAATATTATTTTTTATTGTAGAGGGGGTGTATAGGGGCTCCAGTTAATGTTCAGCACACAAACATCTTCATTTTCCACTAAAAAATGTATACTTTATAGTTAATTATGTGTACAGTTAAACCCCCACTAACACTAAAATCGGGATTTGGAGTCGTGTAATTGGAGGAGTGAAGCCGTCCGGCTGTGTGCGTATAGCCTGGCACATTTTGAATACACAGACGCTAGCCAACGTTTGACTGTATGTGAATGCGACCGCGCAATTGGGGGATTTGCGGCGAATATTTCAACTCGGGGCGTAATTCGGGGTAGTGTAATTGGGGGTTCCACTGTATATTCAACCTTCCAACTTAGATATTATATATTACTAAGAAATAAACGCTAAATAGATGCTAAAATTAGTCCTAAAAATTTGTATATGTGCCGTTTTGGGGTGAAAAATAAATGGTCACCTTATGAAAAACCTAAGATTTGATGAAATATATGCGCAAATTTAGCGTATAAGTTTTATTTTTTTATTACACTTGCGCATGACGTATCTTGACACTGGTAACCATATTAGATGCCTACTTTATTGACTGTGGAAAATGTTTTACGTGTTTTTGTGAGCTCTGAAAAAAACTTTGGTGAAATAAAACAAGTACGTAATTTTTCCAACATTGAGGCGATAAATACAGATTTGCCCGTCGAGTTTGATACTCCCAAAAACGTTATCAGTGTTTCTAGGTCGATTAGAATTCATAATTCATATTAATTACACATAATCATCTGATTGTAGACAGTAGCAAAGATTATTCTCTAGACTTTGTTTCGGACTAATGCTTCACACTCATGATTGTTTATTATTATTTTAGTTGCTAAATTATATTAAGGTATAACTTTCCATTTACCGATGGTAATAAAATAAATTAGAAGTCATCTAGGTGAAATCAGAATTCCTTTTTAATGCACTTTCTACAACTTATTTGTTTCTAAAAATTTCGCAATAAGAAAATCCTTTATTGGAAATCTAATTAATCCTTGACTCACAAGGAATTCAATATTTATGAAAGTTTGGTCAGTGAAAGTATTTTACCTAGCCGCGCCGATGGGGTTTTTGGGACTCTAAACCTTTGATTTTTCTCGAATAACTCTTTTAATAAAAATTCTACATGTCACAGACTTTTTGTATATGTCTAAAAAAAGTCTAAAGAATAAATGTTATAAATAATCATTGCTCTTTATATTTTTCTCTCGCAAATCCGGCACGCTCTGAGACGGCGGCGTGCCTCAGTCTGCGACGGGACGTCGCCGTGTGCGCGTCATTTATTAGTAAATTTTTTAAAATATTTTTTACAAAAAAAATGTTTGGGGTCTATTTTTCATTATAAATACGCCCTTATCGGGCGATGACGTTGGTTTCGAGCCACCGTCTTTTAGAGAGGATTGTATTTAAATTATTCATGATTCCTCTTTCCTCTTTCCATTTTTTTTTTAAATCCATTTTAAAATTCAGACTACTCACAATAATCCCGAAATCCATTCTCAGACAGTTATTCTCCGGAAAAGTTAGGGAAAAAATAACGATAACATCCAAGTCAGACTCCCAGACGATGTTTTCGATATCAATTATTGTCTTAATTTGTTTTCAATAAAATAATTCATGGGAAATACCTCCACAGTCATTTTTGTGTGAAAAAGAAATAATGTCATATTTTTTGTCCTTATTTTTATTGTTGAATATACATTTTTTTTATATAATAAAATACAACTGCTAATAATATGTCGGGTTTTTCTTGTTAATTCACAATAACATAACATTTAAAAAAAAAACCTAGTATAAAAAAATTGACATCCAAAAAATCGGACCCTGGACAATTTACATATTTTTATTCAATTAAGATTTTCTTAATTGAATGCGTATTCTTAATTTTCGATAAAATATATTGCCACAATTTATGAAAAATATTCGGTTTGTACCTCTCATATATGTATATAGGAACGCGCCGTCCATATGGTCGGATTGTGCGGGGCACACAGGCGCCGAAAAATTGGGAGGTCTGAGAGACGACAAGAGGAGAACATATAAATACTAACATATTAATTGATTAAATCTCTTACTAAAGCACATTAAGACCTCTTAAATCAGAGAATTTTCTATTTGTATTGGAAGAAAGGTATATATCAAAAATTAATAAGTATAACAATATATTGAGTTCTTGACTCGAAAGCAAAGAAGAAAATTAATATAAATTTTCTACCATATTATTCGTCCACAGACGTATTTTTTCGTAGATTAAATGAAATATATACTTTAATATCCATATAAATAATAATCTACTTAAAAAAAAATATTTCTAAGGATACAGTGAGAAAAATCTAACTGCCATGAGTTGCATATTTTGATGTAAATGTACCAATAAACTGATGCATATGTATATTAGTTAAGCAAAGTCCAAGAAAGTCAAGGTTGTTAGGTTCATCTGGTAAATCCAATGTTTGTTTCGGGTCAATTGAGACAGCTTATGATGTGTTGACTGAACACATTATATAATGGAATCCCGATCTATCGTTTTTGCAATCGTCATCTTCCCGGATTCATCGTTTCAAGATATATCTATTAAAATTACTGTCAGACATTATACCACGATTGATGCTTGAGAAAGATCATGCAAAAAAACTTGTCAATGTCATAAAATTTAATTAAAGTCTTAAAAGGAATATCTGTTGCAGTATTATTTCGTGTTAGCCGATTCTTCACGTTAAGCGATTTCGTATTAAACGATTTCCTCTATATTGTGATTTTATTTAGTGAAAAACGATGAATCGAGGTTCACTGCGTCATTAATTATATCTGGAGTAATAAAAGGATGAGGTTGAATGCATTAAAATGATTATTTTCTGTCCGTTTAAACGAAATAAGCAGTAATTAGATCCTTAGAAACGTACGGCGTTATGAGATATTTTTTTTAATTAATGTGACTTTGCCACCCTAGAGCAAACTGGCTCCGAGAAGCCCCGCGAGTTGACCTGCCAGGCTAGTCACTGCGATTTTGGGTTCGCAAACTAACGGACTTCTTCAACAAGGATCCTCTGTCGACGGACGGAGCGGACGTTTCCTAAGCGGGTAACCCTTTGAATTTCCTTAACTTGTGCGGATGGAGTGAGGGATAGAGTGTGCGGATGTGGTAACTCTACACAATTCTGTCCATTTCGCAAGCCTTGCAGTGCTGGACCTAAGGATAGCGAGGAGGGAATCGATCCCTCATTTAGTGACGTGAAGCTGACGCCTTTTGCAAGTGTACATGCGGACCGCGTTTTGGGTCGCTCCTGACCTTACAAGGTCCTCCTTCTTCCTGGTTCAGCAAGTCAGCCCCCGCATGGGATGAGTTTGGTGTGCCGTAAGGTAGAACCCCTTTTATGGTTCTTTTCCATTTTGCTTGACACGGAAATATCTATTATAAATATTGGTCCGTAGAATTCCAATTTTGGGAATCATAATTATCTCAGCTACTTTCCACTGATCCGGATAATATTCCAATCTGAGTGCAGCATAAATATGTATACACTGAGCTGTATGCACTTTACTGCAGCTTCCTTTAACAGTTTTCCAGTAATTAAGTCGTAACTTGGAGCTTTGGACCAAGCCGCACTCAAGTAGAGACTCATAGTATTGCGTTAAAGATATGACAATCCCGTTGGACTGCTGAGAGTACGGGCAGAACTGGTTTCCGGTTCTTGTCCAATGTACTAGCTCGAGTGAAGCTGTATTGGTTTGTTCCTGACCACTACGTGTCCCAGTTTGTCACGGGACATGGCTCCTTTAATGCCAATCTTCATCGGCTGGGCCTCAGGGATGACCCGACTTGCGAGTTTTGTGACTCCTGTTATAAACCGGCATAGTCCTACAGTATCATTTCTGGGCTCTCGATATTCTCGAGTGCGCCCCTATCCTTCTTACGTAAAGTGTGCCACAGAACACATTTTACGCGGGAAACGGTTCCCGCTAAAAGTCGGTGACATCATCGTCACGTGACTCTCAGGACCGGGTATAAATATGTCCCGTTTTGGAGCCATTTCATGTTATTTGCTCACGCCGTCATGGCAGCCACATCTCCGTGATTTCTCTCGTACCGGAGATACGTCTCCGGGATCTTCATCATCGTATCGTACCAGAGATACGTCTCTGGGATCTTTATTATCATCTCGTACCGGAGATACGTCTCTGGGATCCTTTCATCACACCTATCATCGAACTGACGACACCTGCAAATTCTTGTAAACATCATCTACAAAACAAGCGTGCTTCGCTGTCTCGATCTTCGAAGCGATCGTCAACTACCCCGGACGATCGAACGTTTTGGCGCCAGCGGTCGTGTACCTTTTGATACGCGAGCTCGGGTGCCTTTACATTGGAGGCAGCGACGAGTTCCATTTATACTGTCGCGTCCCCTAACATTTTGGTGGCAGCGGTGGGATACCATTTTTGGTACTACTGTCGCGCCCCCTTAACACTCCAATGAACAATAATCGGAACACATTCTTTGGGAGTATCCGGAGTTTTGTTCTGAGAGAGAGACTATGTTCAATGTCTGTCACCAGGACCTTGTCTCCTCCATCCCTGCTTACAGGACTTTTGTGATTCACGCAGGCCAGGTCGGAGAGAGATCCTCCCCCCTTAACCTACTATTACCCTTGCCTTCTTAGGTCTAAGTCGCTTGTATTTCCAAGGAGTTTTTAGATGCGATGGTTGCCACGATATCTCGTCAGAGGTAGTCTACATTTAGACTCACAGTAAAACCTTGTAGCGGTCATGATTCGCGTTTATTATAAGATGATTTTATGTATGTAAAAGCCACCCACATTGTGCAGATGTGACAAAAAGTTAAAACTCGAGAACATTCCGGAAGCCAGCGTTATTTAATGCAACAATAGAGTACGCGGAAGAAGAAGGACAGGGCGTCCTTTGTCTCAAAGAGTAGTTCAAAACAAAGAATCTCGGGGCGGTGTGGCTATTGTCTTCGTTGAAGAAGAAGAACCATACAATGTGGCTACCGAAGAATGCCAAGACCACCTTGTAAAACTAGAGTAATGCAGGTGGCCCACAAATCAAACACCAGGACATTCATCACAAAGATTTATGGGCGTGGGACCATCCTGAAATGCATTATTCTAGGAATTGAAGAACCGCCCTAATGCGCCATTTTGGACACTGCTACGACGAATCATTGGCTGCCCATGCCTGGAGACCAAAACGGGGGTAGTTGATCCACGGGTTAAATGCAGTGCAAGGTAATTTTTCGCCAGAGTCGGGTTTGCAAACCCAAGTGTATCATCGAAGATACCGACCGAGCTAGTTACGCTCGTCGGGAATTAACACGCTCTCTCCGACTGAGGCTGCCAGCTGTCCTTAGGCATCCGCCAAGGCAGCAATCTGCACTGCGAACTTACGCCCCTGAAGTTCTTCTTCACCGTAAGTCGCATTGTGAAGCGGCCGTCGCCCTTCACCTCATCGGACATCATTGGCCGTTTGGAGCGAAATTATCTTCGACGCAGAGACGGGCAGATCGACGTCATCCCTTCTACGCAAAGGAACTGACGCGATCGCCATATTCGTGCTCTTGCGTATCGTCAATTGCAAAGACCTGGATCTTCGCCATAGCTGACGTAAAATCGGACTATCAATCACAGCTGACATCAGATACCCCTTATACGCCGACTGGGAATCGGCGTATCATCATCAACAGTCATCGTATCGTGTCACGTTTCATCATATCGAAACTGAAGCGCGATCGACGGAATCGACTAAACATTTGCACAATTGTCATTTTTATATTTTTAAGATTTTGTTGATTAATAAACGTCTTAACCATCATGGAGTCAGATTTAATCATGCGCGGAGTACCAACCCCCAAAACCTCAACAATTTGTCATCATTAAATCTTCTTTAATGATGTCAAATTTTTCAGGTTTTTAATAAATAAATAAAGAAATAAAAAAGTGTCCAAAGTAAGTGGTCCGTAGATTCGGTAGCGGTCCATTTTTCCAGGTAATTCTGTATATTAGAGTTTTTTTCCTCATGCAAGGCTATGCTCACTTCTTTGATCGCTCGGTTTAGTTTGTCTACTTGTTCAATTGTTGCACGTGACGAATACATGAATTCTCAAATTTATTATAATTATGTACAATGTGCATAATATTTCGGGGAAAACAATAATTTAATTAAAACCATAAAAAAAACCCATGCAATCGAATCTAAAAATATTGACAATGATTTTATTCAGTTGTTTTCATGACATTGCTATGGTTTCACAAATATTTGATAATTAATTTCCGCTAATAACACAAACGCCAGCTGTATTTCTCTGATAATGAAAAACATATATTGATAAGAAATATTGACATGGCGACATGTTTTCGTCAATTTTTTACTAATCTTCATCGCCGGATCAAAACGCGATGATTTAATGATGAAATACATCGTTGGAATTACCGCCGGATTACATTACATTATCAAGATTGGAATGTAATAGTTGCATTCGGGTATACAATGATCGATGGATGATAGCCGTGATAACAATGGAGAGGCGATTGATCACTAATTAGCAACAAAGGTCATTTTTTCGATCGGAATATAAGTAAATAAGCTAATTAACATAAAAAAAGTATGAGGTGATTGATTTTACGAGTGAAAACTTACAAGTGGAATGACGTACTAGGCGACCTCTTGCAAATTGTTCTTGTTTGTCAAGGCCATATGGTGTGATTTTTATTGTAAACATCGAGAGAAGTGATAAAATGCTGCTTTCAATTGTCACATTTAAAAGTATTCAAATAAAATCCGCCATTGTTATAATTGCGGTATATAAATTTCTCCATAAGTGTCTTAGCACATTGCGATATGTTCAGGTATAACATTTTGAAGCAAAATAGAGAAGCAGTTAGCGATGTATTACGATGGGAATTGCACCATATACTTTGTCTCTCTCTCGCTCATCTATATCGCCCCTTAAGTGGGAATGACAGTAAGCAATGAATATAATACCACATGATCTCACTTTTGTGTGCACAAGGAGAATATAAGAATCCTATGATCACTTTAACCGATCCGTCACGGCGGCTCAAAACCAACGGATTCGCCCGATGGGGTATATTTACTATGTAAAATAGACCCCAAGCATAGAATTCTTCAACAATATCGACTTTTAATGCTAAAGAATAAAAATACCTATTCACGTCCTTAATACGTTTCAATCGCACTTGGCACATTGTACCGGATGCGAGAGAGAAAAAACATCTCGGCGGATTTTTATTTCTTTTCGCAATCGAGGACATTAAGCGTCATTCATGATTTATAATATACACCTAGGCCTCGTATAACACGGTCATATGGTTCCACAAAAACACCGTGTTTTACAAATCCATGTTATACGAGGTTTGAAATTCATACATAATTAGGGTTTGCGTTCCAAAAAAATATCAAAGTTAGTTAATATCATTAATTTTTTTAAATAAAACATCAACAACATATAATAGATCAGTCATTCATCATCGCTATCTACTTCCACAGGGCCACAGCTTTTTCCAAAAAGAATTAATGAACAATAATAATAAGTAATAAGAAGAATGTAAGAAAAAATAAGAAAAAAATAAGAAAAATATAAGATTAAATAATAATAAAATAAGAAAAAATATAAGAATAAATAATAATAAAATAAGAAAAATATAAGGATAAATAATAATAATATAAGGAAAAATAGGTATAAATAAGAAAAATATGAGAATAAATAATAATTAATTAATATTAAATAAGAAAAAAATAAGAAAATGTAAGAATAATCCCGTTTCGTCCGCTTTGAATATCTAGTATGATTTGTGATGGCGCTATCCATGGACGTACAAATCAAGCATGTTAATTATTTTTTATTTATTGTTTTTTTCTGAAACCGTGTTATATAAAGCGTGTTATACAAAAATACTTCACAATTAATCATGCCGTGTTATGTAAAACCGTGTTGTATAAAACCGTGTTATACGAGGCCTGGGTGTATATACTTATAACAAAAAGTTAGTGACATGTAGGATTTATATTAGAAGAGTTATTTGCGAAAAATCAAAAACTTGGGGTCTCATTTAGACCCCATCGGTACGGCTAGGTTTAAGAAGTTTAATGTTTATTTACATCCGACCCTCATTCCAAACAATATTACGGTTTTCTCCACATTCGCTTCAATCATACCATTAAGTTTTACTTATGTTTAATTTATTTATGTAACAATTTTCGTATGTGTTAATTGAATATCAGTTATTAAAACAGATTAATGACGAATATAGAGGTTGCGATGTACGCCGATTATGGAAAGAAACGTTGGATCAAACTAGTCTATGATCTAGGGATCTTTGCTTCTGAGGCGATTAAAGAGTCAAGGAGAAACTTGGGGTCTCATATAGACCCTATCGGCACGGCTAGGTTAAGGCCCTAAATATAACTTATATGTAGTAGGAATAAGTAACCCTTTTTTACACTGAATGATGAACTCAAATTATCACTTTATTAATAAAATAACCTAGTATGAAAAATACAAAAATAATAGTAATACAATTACCAGATCCGTCTCTGCGGCTCGAAAACAACCGAGTCCTCCGAAGGGGGTCATTTATAATGGAAAATGAACTCCAAGCATTTCAAGTCAAGATATAGAAGAGATATGAAATCTTCATCAATATCTAACCCTTTTTTTAAATGGATTATTCTAAAAATAAAATAGTTATTCATGATATGCTTAATAATTTGGTCGATATTTTGGATTTTTAAACTAATCAATATGACGCGTTAATGATAAGCGCACTCGGCGATGTTCCCCCCCAGACCAAGGACTCGCCGTCGAATGCCTCTCTCGCTGCACATGTCAATCAGTAATCGTCAAAAACTTCTTGAGTTTGCCGATTACTGATTTAGAGAAGAATTGGTATTTACCAAGTGAGGCAATGCATTTCATAATTTCACATCCTTCACTAATGCCAATAATCAGAGATTTCAGAACGATTGTCGCACGACTTATTCTCGTGTTATCATCGACCAGACCTCTAAAGTCAATAATCCATATGGAATTCTTTATCGTCGCAACAATTAAATGATCTACATAGATGTTGTTGTCATGTTGTATAATCTCACGGATCCGGAACACCGTGATGGTCTGAAATAAATGTGTTATGCAACGGAAATTTGCAGTCGACACCAGGATGCAGTGTTGCGCTAATGTATGTCAAGTCTAAAAGAAATACGTGTGAAAGTAAAAACGCCAATTCTGCGCTAAAAAATTGTGAATGAATCAGCCGGCATGTGATTTACTACACGTAGTATCGCTATCTAACCTTGCGAATACAATTAAATTATCTCGACGCGGAATTTTTGGCAAGGCTTATGTATCAATGAAGTCTGAATGAGTAGGGATCAATGTTGATTTATGTAATTATTGATGAAACGACAATTCAGCGCGACAAATCGGCGCCGACAATTAGTGGGAGTTCGAGTACAGTATGAGTTTTTTTGCTCTATTAAGCATTATTTATGAGTAATGATACATCAGACATTGAATGCTACTTTTTTTCGACCAGGGCTTGAATGCCAGCACAGCTACTAAGGTATTGATAATTTATGACGCATACTGGATATTATTCGTATGCCCATGAGCGTCATGGGCGCCGCACTGAAAGGTAAATAAATTTGTGGTGCTAAAATCTAAGTGCTGACCGCACGTAGATTTTCAAAGCTTTCTCCGAATCAAACCTCCGTTTCTACCCCTTAAGACTGTAACAATCCGAAGAGTACTATTGTGAATTTGGTGGGATGTAAGAGGAATAATTCATTGCGTATCATTAAACCGGGTGAACATGCAGATTTTTTCTGTCAACAATTTGAAAGGCAACGGAAAACCAAAGCACTATATATTCCCATGAAAACCATGTCCATGATCCACCAGAAGGGAAATCATGCACATGGTCACGATCCTCAGAAATAAGGGAAAGTGGATTAATATCTTATATAAAAAAATATAGTAATATGTAATCGCTTCACGACTCAAAAAAAAACCGGGTGAACCTGCAGATGTTTTCTGTCAACAATTTGAAAAATTAAACAAGAAAATAAAAATCAAATGTCTAATTTTGTTCAACAGAAAGTGAATAATTCTTCACCGAGATAATGGACGCCCTCATAAAGCAAGAATGACCCAAGAAAGAAATCAGGAGTTAACTGGGAGGTGCTCCACACCCTTCATATTCCCTAGACCTTGCTCCTTCCGACTACCTTCTATTCGGGGTCATTTAAAAAAGTAATACTATAACTACCAGGAAGATGATTTAAAGATAGAGTCCTACAACATTTTACAGAGCCCACTTATTATTTTCTACTTCCATATATCCAAGGTTGTGGGGCTATGCCTATTCGGATGCTAAATTTTAATAATATTATTAATTTTATTATTATTTATTGGATTTAGGGATAAGGATTAAGTTGAATGAACTAAAAGGCTAAGAATGCGTTCAAGAGTATTTTTGAGAGAAGGGTTTATATTTTAAAATTTTGAAAGGTAATTAAAAGAACGAATAGCAAGAGTTTTAAAGGCAGAATTTTAAGATTGCTACGCATATTGAAATACGGATGTACCAACAGGAGTTGCCAGGAGGAATTTTACATTTACAAATTTGGAAGAATTTTTTTTTAATCCAAATTAAAAGATTATTTAAATGTTTCTTTAGTGATTTTTATATTTTTTCAAATAAACGCTGTTTTATTTTGATGTAATTTTTCATTGTTTTGTGTAAAAAAACATGTCGAACTATGGATTTGGTGATAAAATTAGACACGAATTTGCTTCCGTTGGTTTGGTGTGTCAACTTTGGGCAAAGGTCCAGACGAATGACGAATAAAACCGCATTAAAACAAAAAAAAATCAGTGTAAAAAAAACACGTGCTATTATATCTACAGTCAAACCTCGTTAGCCTTAATAATAATAATGCCATTAGTAAAGTCTAATAATATTATTATTGAAAAAAACGCTGTTTGGTTTGAGGAAAACTGATATCGCTAAAGGAGTAACTTTTAGTAAGGAAGAAAATACCTTAATTAATATAATTAAGAGGTAGAAAATTCTTTAGTGTTGATAATTAAAAAGAGCTTATTGGCAATCAACGTTTCCATTAAAACAAGAGATTAACAAACATTGAAAATACCTTAATTTGTATGTTTGATCAAAAGCTAACAATCTCGTATAATAAAGAGGACCGTGAAGTGATAAATTCTTAATCAAGAGCTGTTAGCTTTGTCCGAGAAAAGAGCCACGCCGCGAGAATATGCACAGATTTGGCTAAAAGCAGATGAGATTTTCTGAGAAAAGAGACTGCGCAGCGAAAAATCTTTGATGTTTGGCTATAAACTAATAATCTAGTTTCAGAGAATGAGCTGTACAGCCAGAAAATATGTATATATGACCGTAATCGGGAAATCAGCCGCACAGCAAGAAAATACTCAACATTTGACCAAACGTCGATAATTTCTTCTAAGAATTGATAATTTCTTGTGAAATAAACGAGAATCAAACTAAGAAATTAATTTACTGGAATGTACGAGGTCTTAAAACAGGTCAGTGGTCGCCAAACTGAATAATCGATAATAAATAAATTATTTTTATCAAAAAACTTTTGATAAAACATCAAAATTGCAATTTATTATTAAGATTATATTATTTATTTAATTAATATATATCGTTAATTATTTTATAATATCATGAACTCGTGAACTTTGCGCTTGACCTGAATGACTATCGATTTCTTCTCGCTCATAAATAATACATAACTCATTCCCCACACAAAAACACGGAAAATTCAGTTTCGGCAACTCATCATTATAAATATTTATGAAGTGTTTGAAGACTTTTTAGATAATCGAGTGTAAAACACTGACTGAAACTTTCTTAGAAGAATAAATTAGTGAATCACAGCCGGTCGCGGTGTTGCCGGTGACTCATCAAACGTTTCTGTAGGTCGTTCCTCCGCATCTGTAAGGTGAACCAGTTCGACACGCGATGACTGTTACATGTGAAATAGTATCACATGCTCCAAATTAATCCTAACTTCGGCAGCGAGCTACTCTCGTCCAATGTTTACCTTCGTTGACTGCAGAAGTAGCAACTGCTACAATCTGACGCAATTCACATGTAAGCAAACTGTTGACAAGTCCATCGGACCGAAATCTGCAACACCATCTTGCGTCAGAGTAGCGGAGTCTGACGTAGTGCCATAAAAACGACGCCATCCTCAACGATCTGCTTTTACGTCTTTGGAATTTCACGCACCTGACGGGCGCCGATTCTATTTGCGTCTAATCACAGACATTGTCTACGAATCTCGACAAGATAATTTTATAATTAGAACAATATCTAATTCTCAATGACACGATATAAATATAGAATATCGCAAAACAACCGCAACGACAATTAGCAGAATTTTTCACTAATCTAAATAGAACACTAAGCATTTGCGGTCAGTAGTCATACATAAACTTGATATGAGGGGAAACTAGCAAACGAAATTATCCCAATCTGTCACAAAACCGCAAAGAATTTAATTTTCCACTATTATTCTGATATAGTATTATCATTGTTTGTGGTTTTGGACGTGTCATCCTGGATATAGTTATAAATCCAAGAATTTTAACCGTTTTTAAAACCTATTGTCACGCGCCGTCCATATGGCAGGATTGTGCGGCGCACACAGGCGCTGAATCATTAGGGGCGCAATTTTTTTTAAATATAAAATAATAATTTATTATAATTAATTCGCCTTTTCAAGCCCACCAAACGTACATGGGCGATAATTTAAGTTCTGCACACAGACGCCGGATACTGTCGGTGCGCTACGGTGTAATATATAATATAAGACTTTTATTTTTTTAATCGATTGAGTCCTTAATCGTACGTATTGGGTTCTTTTGATGTAATCTCTGATCCAGAATTAACCCGGAGTGTTTTAGAAAGATCAATTTATTATGGTCCATTGCATATCTCTCATTGACAAAGTATTACAGAAAGTTCCCTAGAAAACAGTGAGTGTTTGTAGGAATTTGTGCAATGACTGAAGGGCACTTAGCCTATCATCATCATCATTTGCCAGTCACAAGGCTCTCACTCGCCGAGGACATGGACCTTACCAAACTCTCGTATGGTAGTTGAGGCCAGAGGTACCTGTGTCTTACACGTGACGTGAGGACTCCATTTTCGTGTCCATTCCGCGGGGACCCAAGCCGTATCGGTATGCGGTATTTTGTAAAGAGTTTCCCTCTCCTGGCCATTGCTGGCATTGGACGTACATCTTCTACCATGTTGGTATCGGATTTTATCCTCTCGACTGTGTCCAGGCAAGTAAGAGGGGGTTTGTCTCGGTATTCGAGCATACTTTAATCCAAGACACTCACTCGCTTCGAACGACTGTTTGGGCCTTACTAGGCTCTCGAATGATAGTCGAGGCCATGGGAGTTCGGCTCCCCTAACCCTGGATCTCCTATATCCTGGTTGCTGCTTAAGAGTCTTGTTCAGGCGAAATCCCGAATGGAGCCCAGCTCATCGAAACCTCTCAATCCACGATGAAGAATCCGATTCATCAAAGCTGCCAACCGCTGAAATTCTGCTCCTGCTAAGTCAGAAATTCTGCACGTCATCGTACTTACGCTTCCGAAGACCATCATTGTCATAAGACGACATCAGAGTCAGATTATTCATCCGTGGGTTCATCCCCTACAGAGGTTTCCTTCTCTTGTCAACTGCTGGCATCAAAGATGTGTCTTCTATCGTTGCTAGTATTGGATTTTATCCTCCATACTGTGTTTAGGGAAGGTAAGAAATGGTTTTCTCTCGGTATTCGCATTCCTCTTCTCTAGGCGTTCCAGCGTGACGAGTCACAACTAGCATTAGCCTTGTTGGATAATATCATAATGATAAAAACCTGTAAAGGTATGGAAAATTTGGAAGAAGGATTCGTGACTCGGACATTGTCCAGAGTATTGACAGAGAGGTACCCTTTCCGATGATCCTCGACGAGAGGCCGGCTGGGGGGCTGAGACGGAGTCTGCGAACAACCTCGGCGGCTGTTGGTTTGCTGGTCTATTGCGATGATGATCATGATACGTTCAGTGTCGATTATAGTTGCCATGGTAAGGACGAGAGGAGAGTCTCCAGAGTCGTCATGACGGAGTAATGCAGGAACGCGTTCACGCTACGCTACGTGAAGCGAACCCCGTGGTGCATTTCCGGAAGAGTGGGGACCGGGAAGCCACCGTGTAGTGTTGCCAGGACGCAACATGGCGTTAATTAAAATAATTAGTGGAATAGCCACCACAGACCTTTCTAAAAGAGAGGTCCCCTAAGTAAGGAGGAAAGATAAATTAGTCTGCATTATAAGAAGTACTGAAACTACTGTGTGCGCCGCACAATCAGGCCATATGGACGATGCGCCCGCCAAAGGTATCAAAATTAAATTCAGTCAGCTTCAATGAGCTTCAAAACAATTTTTTTTCATCCAAATTTTTACATAATTCATATATTTTCATACGAGATAATAGAATTATGAAAAACGCAGAGTCATATCTTGAATTCGGATGTCATCACGAAGAGGCCAACTTGTCGCAAAATCTATGTTTCATTCAAGACAATCCTCGACCTTGGCGATACAATCGCGTTTACGACAATGTTTGCACCGATCTGTTATATAAACAATTATTTTTACACGGCAAACTGGTAATATTTGGTTAGGAACTGCGTATATTAGGCAGTAAAAAATTGTCTAAATCCATTATTATTAAATAATTATGAAGAGCGTCAATAACAACTGGTTACCGGTTCTGCAATCTGGCGCAAACGACTCGTTTAAAATAAAACATCTACGTCAGCAAATAAATGAGGAAAGTGTTCTGCGTCAATGCAGGGGAGTCCTCTCGTTTAATCGGACGGACCGGTTATTGGGAATGATACAGGAAAATCCCAGCTATGGTATCCCATGCATGTATCCTAGCTTGTTAAAAACATTTCAAAAAGTTTCATTCATGACTCATCAACGAAACATCAACAATGAATCACATACAACATGTTAAAATGTAGGCTATGAATAAGAGCACGTGATTCGTATCAATTAAATTTAGTGTAAACATGATAAGAAATACGCAAATATACAAAATATAGTAGTATTAAACGATGATTTTCATAAAGAATTGATTTATGAGTGCAGGAGCGCCGCACTATGGGATAGATCTTGAACCCTACTGCACAAAAATACTTTTTCTTCTCTTCTACCTTCTCTCAGGACAAAGAATACCACTGCGGATGCTCACCAGAGCGTATAGGACCTCTTCCACGGCGGCTCTAGCTGTCCTGGCCGAAGTGCTGCCCCTGGACTTAGAGCTTCAGGTTCGTTCTCCACTTTAGCTAAATACAAGAGGGTTTGAGGCCCCACATGTGGACGGCTCTCAAGACTGGTCTACGTATAGAGTAGCGGTCTACAGTACGGCTGTGAACACATGGCAAAGGAAAGTTGGTCGCATGAGCCGACGGGCCGTGTCGGGTACCTGTTCTTCCCAGATGTCCAGGTCCGCTTAAAGATGCGTTGGATTGAGCCAAACCACCATTTATCACAGTTCTTCACGGGACATGGTGCGTTTAACTCAAAATTATGCGAACTCGGATTTAGGGATGATCCGCGCTGCAACTTTTGTGGATGTGCCGATCAAACTTCGGAACACATCCTGTGGGCGTGCCCGGAGCTTGACTCCATGAGAAACAGGTTGTTTGGTGGAAGCCAGCGGGGACGTCTCCTAGAGCAGACCGCGCTCCAGGAAGCACCCGCGAGTCAGCTTGCCGGGCAGGTCACTACGGTTTCTCCATCCTCCGAAACTAACAGAGAGGTCCTTGGCGAGAGTCCCCAATCGATGGGAGTGGTTGCCCCGACGGGAGGTGCGCCTTGGGTTCCTCCTCGGCAAAGGAATTCCCTGTTGTCACCCGTTGCCTTGGATGAGCAATTGACTCTCAGTCGAACTTCCAGTTGTCTAGATAATGAAAGGGGATAAGGGGCGGAAGTGGCAATCTCGCACAATTCGGCCTGATTGCAAGCTTTGTGGTGCGGGGCTGGAGAAGGATTTGAAGGGAACCGACTGCACGCTTCGTCACCGATAAACAGGGCATCATGTGGCCCAGTACCCGCAGGGCGTGGTATGTGGTTGCTCCCGACCACTCCAGAGTCCTCCTTTCCCCTGGTTGACTGAAGTGTGGGCCAACGTTGGAGGTGTGTTTGGTGTGTGTTTTCTGTAGAGCCAGTCTTAATGTTTGGTGTGGTCAGACTGGCCCCATCGGACACCATGATTTAGTCTCAAACGGCCCTGCTTTCATGGCCTTCAGTCGCTGAGGGCATGGGCCTTACCAAACTCTCGCATGGCAGTCTAAGCCAAAGAAACCTGGGCCTCACGCGTGACGTGAGGGCTCCCCTTTCGTGTCCATACCGCGGGGACCCAAGCCCTCTTGGTATGCGGTATGCTTCTACCCCGTTGGCATCGGATTTTACCCTCTTTACAGGCAAGTAGGAGGGGGTTTGTCTCGGTATTCGTTTATTCTCTTCTCTGGGGCGTTATCTGCTTATAAAAAAAAACAAACGTGACATGTAGCGAGCGACCACACACATACACCTATATAAATATACACAGGCATACATATGCACATCTGCCCAAACGCGTCTCAAGAAGCAAGTCGCTAGTGATTGTTAACCCTATCGCGCAATAGCAATCCTTTCATCATGTAAAATACCATAGAGAGGAATCCCATAGAAAGAAAGAAGAGGAGCGAAAGTATCGAGACTAGACAAATTATTGATCAACAGATTAGGGTTTTCCTTCCCAAGGCTCTGTGGTGAGACCAGTCTAAGGTAATCCTTTAGAGACCAGATTTATTTATGCACATAAGGATATGTGAACCCAAACATTTTTTCAGGGGTACACTATTTTGTTAAGCATTTATCAAAGTTTACTTGGGTCTTTAGTCAACTACCTGCAGGATTATACAAGTTAAATAACGAAGTGAATTAAGCGTTTATAGAGGGTAACTGTTTGGATCGACTTATCTGGTCGCGGGTTTGTCCGCGGCTATTATGGATATGTTGTCGCTGGACGAAGCAGGGTAGGCGAGCGGGGGGATAAGTTTATATCAACCGCGCCCGCGACTCGTTGCCCAATACACTTTTCATTCATGATCGCGTATAAAGTTACAAAGAAAACAATGTTTTTTGAAATATTTTTTTTAAATATAATTTGAACATATATTTTTAAATTTTATTATTTGATATTGAAGAATATATCTTCACCTATATGTATTCTAAATTTCATAAATTTGGCTCAAATGGAAAACAAGTTACAGATTTTTTCCCACTGTGCGTCGTCCATATGGCCCAAATTGTGCGGCGCACACAGGCGCCGGAGGATTAGATATAAGATAATCAATATTAATTCATTTAACTTTCATTAAAATTCTTGATTATTTAATTTTTTGGACACGGGCAATACACTAATACAATTTAATTCAGCATCGAATTCTTAACATTTCTTAAATTTTTTGTTGATCTATCGATTAAATATCACGTGCTCAACATAATTCGCATTGTGATATAATATTTTTAAATCAATTCCGCTCATGTTTAATAATAATTCAATTGTATTTAAAAGATAATCTTTACGTGATTAAGAAATAATTAAAACATGATTAAATACTTATTTTGCTCAGAGAAAGTATGAAACCGTATTCTAAAATATTTATTACACACTCGTGATATTTAAAAGACAAATAAAGACACAAAAAACTGACGTTAAATTCGATTTTTTTCGAAGGTGTGAAATGATTACAATTCAAAATGGCGGATTCGCAATTAATTTGTTTAGAATATATTAAACATTGACATATACGATGAGTCGACAGATATATATTAATATTAAATCAATAAGTAATATATACAGTTTTAAATTAAACAGCAAAAAAAAAATATGAAACATTGTCAGTAGTCATAAAATCAAATAAGAGCATCTGGAGCATTGGGGATGTAGCTCAGTGGTAGAGCGTTCGCTTTGCATGTGAAAGGCCCCGGGTTCGATCCCCGGCATCTCCACAATTTTTTGCTCAATTTTACAAAATAAGCCATTTTTTTCATTTGAATAAATAAGATAAATAATAATATTGATATATTCCACCGTTATAGAATCAAACGTGTTGAAGATTTAAAGCTATTCAAATGAAACAATACTCATTCATCCGTCCAACGATATTTGCCTTATAAATTCGTCCAAAAATATTATTAACAGTTAGATTTATGCAAAATTAATGAATCTATCAATTTTCATTAATTTTTATGCAAAATGAGCAAAAAATCAAATTCAGGGGACACCCGGGTTTGAACCGGGGACCTCTCGATCTGCAGTCGAATGCTCTACCACTGAGCTATATCCCCAGATACCTATACGCTCAATTTCTAGCTACATATACTTATGCACACATTAACATACGTTTGATTTATATTCAATCATAAAAAATCGACTAATCGTTTCAGTATTATTAATAAATAATGATAATAAAAATTAATAATGCGTAAAATTGTTGTTTTAAAAGAGACATCTATAGATTAGCTTAAAAAAAAAATGCTCAATCTATGAATGGTTTAAACATTAGATAAATAATTTAATATGATAAAATGTGTCGTTGTTTGTTATACCGCAGTGATAAAACTATTATAGTTCATGCTCTCGTGTAAAATATTATCGTGTATCACAGTACATCAGATAATAATTAATAAAATGCGACGAATATTGACATAATTTTTATTTATTACTAAGAAGCAGCTGATCATATGCCTCCGTGGCGCAATTGGTTAGCGCGTTCGGCTGTTAACCGAAAGGTTGGTGGTTCGAGTCCACCCGGGGGCGAACAACTTTTTTATTATTTTGAATCAAATTAATTATATATATATATAATTGAATCTATTCTTCCACTGCAAATGTTTAGTGTTAAATTAATACAATATTGTAAATAATAAATTTAAATAATTTCGAATAATAATAATAATTTTCAACAGAGTAAAAATAATAAATTAAAATCCGTAATAAGTTAGTCATTAATTAATTTTAAGAACTGATATGTGTGCATCTTTAATCAGTTTTATTAAAGAAGATGATAGTTTTATTTATGTTTATTTAATTAAACTAAATCAGTGACGTAGATAGAAATTTTGGGCAATGATGCAAAGGGGACTTTTGTTCTGGGGCTCTGAGGCCCCCTTTTGTTATTTTTATATACGGAGGGACCTCATATGTTTTAATTATTATATAAATAACTTACTTACAATACAATTGAAATATTATTGGCATTTAAAGTCCACAACTAATTGAAAATTAGTCTTAACTTCGAACAACTTAAGAAGTTTGACTAAAAATCTCGTCCAAAAACAGTAAGTGAAAACATGTTGTCGGTTATCCGTATCCTGATATTTTTTTTTTATTATTTGGATTAGATTCGTCAGACCATAAAATCGACAGTTTGTGCATCCCTGATTTAAATCAATATGTATATTTTGGAGGCATATTTAATTTCATAGTATGTAACAAGACGGGAAGAAAAACAATATTGAATTTCTTTATTTGTATTGCCTATTCTCTGTCTTCTTCTCTCTCTAATTACTCTAAACTCTTAGAAAAATTCAGGGGCCCCATGTGGGGCTCTAAATGCCAAGGGCCCCAATGCCTTTTCCTTAAGGTAGCTAACTACACGCCTGTACTAGGTCCACTGTCGTGTTAAACGTAGGTTTAATAAAATTGTAACTTACTGTAAGTTTTTTTGCTTATTTATGAGTACTATCAAATTAATATTATTGTTAAGGGTAGAATGTCGAAACCAGAAATTGACACAGGACAGTTCCGACAATGTAGGCTCATTTCACAAGCCCACTAAAGCTATTAAACACATTTATGTCGCATGCTGGACACGATTCGTGTGCACATGAACGTCATGGGCGCCGCATTGAAAGGATTAAATAAATATATGATAAAGTGCTGACAGCACGTAGATGTCATTTTATGATTCAATGGTTCAAATCGGGAAATAGAACGACCTTCTAAATTTGATGATGACATATTAAGGTCCCTGGTCCCTCATTAAAGAATTATCGCAGAGACTCTACAGGAGTAATCAGCTATCCAGATCTGTTAATCTTCAGGATCTGGTGAGGGTTGAAGAATTTCTTTATCTCAGTTCACTACTTACGAGTAACGGAAATTGAGAGCTGGAGATAAGAAGGCGAATAGGGATGGCTAAAAATGCGATGTCAAAGCTATAACAATGGAAAACAGGGGGATATCCAAAAAGACAAAAAAACGCTTAGTGCAGAGTCTGATATTCTCAATTTTTTAATTACGGCGTAGAAACCTGGACCATAAAGGAGAACATGAAAAATAAACTGACGCCTTTAAAATGTGGTGCTGGCGACGACGCTGGCCACTTAACAAAATGGGGAAGAAACGATAGCCTGGAGAAGCTCGTCGTGCTTGGAAACGTAGAAGGACGCAGGGGAAGGGGCAGAGGCGCCCACCCGCTGGAGCGACCAAGTGAAGACTGTCCCAGGCTTCACCGTAATAGCGTCATGCGGGATGCAGAATGTAGAGAATCCTGGAGAGACATAATCAAGAATTTTCTGAACAAGAATGGTCACGATTCTCAACACGATTATCCCGGGCTAGGTTGTCCTCGGCTTCCTAGCCACTCAAAGGCAAATGCTGGGATAGTTCCTCAAGCCACTTTCCATCATAATACCAATCCTAACAAAGTCACTCCGTCCTCCAGTTCCCAGGCCGTAACGGCAAAGAGAAACTCGTTTGGATGGAAGCAATGCCACACCCGGAGGTTATTTTAGACTATCGCTAAGGTGTGCAATGTTTATATGCCAGCACCAGGATTACGTAGCCAACTAATGCTGTTCTTGGCGTGCTCTGAAGGAGGAAGACAACTTCAACCAAAAACGAGCGCGCGAGGACTGGCTAAGTAAAAGGTCATACAATATCATCATCATCCAAAATAAGTCTTTCAAATTCTTTATTCGATATTTTGGATTTTTTAACTAATCAATATGACGCGTAAATGATCTTAAGGGGTCGCGAAAGTAGTACCAAAAAATGGTCTTCCACCGCTGCCACTAAAATGTTAAGAGGGCGCGACATTAGTACCAAAAAATGGTATCCCACCGCTGCCATCAAAATGACAAGGAGACGCACGACGATAGTACCTATATCAGAAAAGGTAACACGTTCCTGCCTCCAATTGTTACGACGCGCGAATTGTCACCGATTATTAAAATGGGCAGCAACCGCTGGTGTCGAAACGTTCAACTGTCCGGTAGTTGACGATCGCTTCGAAGATGGGTATCAAAGTGAAACACGCTTTGTTTTGAAGATGATGTTCATTGAAGAATTGTAGATGTCGTCACTTCGATTATGTGATATATATATGATAAAAGATCCCAGAGACGAATCTCCGGTACGAGATGATGATACGAAAAATCCCAGAGACGCATCTCTGGTACGAGATCAATCTAAGATTTGACAGACATGATAGCGTGAGCGAATCACCCTGTCAACTCTCGAAATGACAACGACCAACTGCTGACTTACAAAAACGGGGTTTTTGTAGCAGGTATGAAAAATGACGAATTGTTGTCTATGAAAGGGATGCGGACGCCCTGATTGGTCCGTCATCTCGGGAAAGGGCGCATTCTATATAGTGAAAGCATATGAACACGAAATGTGACGATTGATTTT
>JAGXCT010034974.1:89003-101197 GCA_022495035.1 Philopotamus ludificatus
AGACGCTAGCCAACGTTTGACTGTATGTAAATGCGACCGCGCAATTGGGGGATTTTCGGCGAATATTTCAACTCGGAGTAGTGTAATTGGGGGTTCCACTGTATTGAAAAAAAAATCGTTTTACCTTTTTGTAAGCTTCAGTTGCTTTTTTTAAAAACAAAGAGAAAATATTAATCTTGAAGAGGGTCTTGTGATTACAGACATTTGACTAATGACAACCCTTTCCTCCAATTATATTCTATTAGGAGTTCCTGTAATTAGCATCAGTCCCTAAAAAGTCACCATCGGCCACTGAGAAGGAGGTGTACTTCAAACATCTGTATAGTTGTTGATGGTGAATACATGAAATACGCATTCAAGTAAGTCATTTCGGATACCTATCTGTACTAACGTAAGTTAGAAGTAGATATTATCAGAGGCGCGCCGTCCATATGGCCAGATTGTACGGCGCACACATGTTTCTACAGTTTCAAGGACTAAGAACTGAATCCGTAATCCGAAGCTTACTTCTATTGATAATATTAGTTAAATAGAAGACCAAACGCTAAAAAATTGTAAATATGGCCTTGGAACGGAGGAGCGGTTTCATCTCTTCAAAAGCAGCGAAGAGTTCACCAGGTAAGTGTCATTCTTTATCCTAAGTGTTTCAATTTAAACAAGGGTATCGTGCATATTCATTCAGGGTGTACATATTATATAATATGCTAGTGAAAAGAAAATGAAAATCATGATTTGATGTGCCTCTTTATGAATATGCGTATAAAATATTTATTATTAGGCTGAAAAACGAGGGAGATGGAGCCGAGAAAGAGATGAGAAAAATGCCAAAAATGTATACTATAGTGTGTCACTGAATAAACGATGCTGTTAGCAACTGTAAAATATTTCAAGAATTTAATATACTTAGAAATTCCTTTTTATTCGTACGTATAACTACGAGACGTAATCTAGTTACAAAGTGTAGAGGGTGGAGAGGGCGGCGGATGTCAGGACCCCCCTCGCGGGGCGGAGCCCCCCAGGCACCGAAAGGGCGCAAACAAACTTTAGCAAGTGCCAACAACTAAAAGTGACGACTGCCCCGGACTTTTTATGTGAGAAAAGAGGAAGGTGAGCTGCGTGCCCTTTTTTTGATATACGGCCAGGTTATCGCATTATTTTTCGCAAATCTTTTAAATTGGGTCCGGGCGAAATGTGTCCATAATTTTATGTGCCCGGATTATTATTCAAAGAGAACGGGGGCGGCGACGCTCAAAGGCGTAATTGTACGAAATCCCAGGTGTAATTTGGAAATTCCCCGGCGGGCAGGGCTGCCAACCGAGCGGCGCCGTCCATCAGCCCCGGCGAGAGCCTTTCGCAATTAATTAAGTGTCATATTAATGAGCCAACTTGTCCGGCACCGGGGCCCTGATCTACCCCCCGGACATGATAAGTGGTTTCGCAATTTTGGCAAGACGTTCATTTGTAATAACAAGCTAAATATTGGGCTCCGGTGTTCTTGCCCCGTCTCGCCGCGACCCTTCGGGCAATATTAACTCGTTTAAATATAAATACGTTACCTGAACAATAGAAATCTAAGTTTAGTATTAATGATGTCGTTACCTCGACGCTTTGTGGGGTATTGCTACGAAATAAAAGCACTTTCTTTTTGGTTGAACTCTTCAATGGCTCTTCCTTAGTATCTGAACATACTGGTAGATCATTGGGAAGAAAAAGGCTGAATCTTTAGCACCCATAAAGTCAAGAGTCCGCAAAACAAGGGATTCCTCCTCCAAAGGGCGGACTACCTAACTCTTCTTTACTGGCATTAACCCTTTCAGTGCGGGGCGCATGACGTACATGCGCATACAAATCGTGTCCAGGGTGCGGCCGCATGTCGTACATGCGCGAGATTCTTTAAAACTTTAACTTGTCGTTACATGTAAACTAGACCGAGTTGGTGATGGTGATTGTTTTAAAAATCTAGCTAATAAACCCACAGCAAATCAATACCTGACATATTTTTTAGAAATTTGTAGGGCCATGTAATATGTAAAAATATGAACAGTAACAGTTGGAAATCACCTCCACCAATAGTATCGGTGATGTATCTCAGCTCAGGGTTGTTAAGGGTGTTCCAGCACATTATGTTCCACTTACAGTGGCGCGGATGTATTGAACATAAGAAAATTTGATTTTGATTCGCATTCCCATTTTTTTCTCACTTAATCTCTGTTTGGGCAATTGATATTTTGTTAGTTGAGATGGAAGAACATATCCTAATCAACATGTTTGCATAAATCTCTTATAGGAAAATGGTCTAATATAGCTGTAAACCGTGAATACAAATTTACCTCGCCAAAAAAATAATTTGGTCCAAAACGGCGCCGCACTCAGATGCAGAATCGTGTTTAGACCCGCCATTGAAAGGGTTAAGGCCAGGCTAAATCGCAGCTGGTTCTTCCCAGATTTTAAGTTGGAATATATCCAATAGCGCCTTCGCACGTCTGATGTGCTTGAAAAGACGAACTACTTTCGCTTCTCTTCTTCTTTTTAGGGTTCTTTGGGGAGGTCTTTCCCACGATGAAAGGATTTCTATTGCGCGACAAAGTTAATAATCACTTACGACTGGTTATAAGCAGATAACGCATAGAGAAGAGAAAAACGAATACCGAGGCAAACCCCCTTTTACTTGCCTGGACACAGTCAGGAGGGTAAAATCCAATATCAACAAAGTAGAAGATACATGTCAAATGCCAGCAAAGGCCAAGAAAGGAAAACTCTATAAAAAAAACCGCATACCAAGACGGCTTGGGTCACCGCGGTATGGACACAAAAGGGGAGCTCTCACATCACGTGTGAGACTCGGGACCATCAAAATGATATATTATTTAATGTCATGTAATTCATTTTAAAAAAATATTATTTAAAATTGTATCTCACTTGGCACCCTTAATTATCCGGCGCCTGTGTGCTATGCACAATCTGGCCATATGGACGGCGCGTCCCTCAATATATCAGTATTTTTTTACTTCAAGACTCAGCTTAAAGTGTCTGTCAAGGCTTCAGTCACGTTCTGTGGTCCTTTCCTTGTGAACATGGAAACATGAGCTAGCCGCCGATAATGCTAGAGGGTTTTTATTCGTTTTGAACAGATTGAACCGGTCTCCGAGTAGTTCCGAACAATAATAAAGAATGTTTAAAGTTATAAAAGATGATCTTTGCATTTACAAGGGATGTTGGAATTGACGATGATGAAGTTTTTTAGAACTCTTCAAGAACAACTGTAATTGGTTTGCGTACTCCGGACTTCCAAATCCAACTTGGCGACAAGAACTAGGGCACTTTCATTGCTTCACCCGTTCAAATTTCCTCGTTGTCACTACTGTCTTCAGAACTATGAATATGATGTTTTATTGTCGTATAGTGCAGTGCCTTCTGCACTCATTCTGTTCGGTTATTGGTGAAAGAATGCTTACGGAGAGCGAGGATCGAAGTTAAATCTTCAAATATAATGCCTCCGTTTTGATCTAAAAGAGCTGTAACTAGAAGAAGATCTCAGATCGAAAATAATGAATGTCAAATTCAAATTGAAGAGATAGAAGGCAAGTAGGTCACTTTGACCACAGCCGGATGATCAACGAAAAGCTGAAATACCAAGTTATCTTCGATACGGCATGACTCGTTTAAATCCAGAAGGGACAGGAACGTTCTTTCATCCCTGATGAATAAATGAACTTAGAAGTGTCTTAAAGTAGAGCTCTGGCCTCATTCAACATCCTTCTCCATTTTATCCGGTCTGCCGCAAAAATCCCTCCATCTTCCAGTATGTTTCAATGATCCAACGTTCTCTGTACACTGTCCAGCAACCTCAACCATGATCTTCCTTTCCTCTTGGGACAGGAGATTTGTTAACCATAAACATTTTTGGCGGTTGACTGTCCCGCATCCTTGACATGTTACCAGCCACCCAACAAAGCCGGTCAAAGACAGCTGTGACCGATGTATCCTTGTATAGTCGGTACCTCCTCTCCAGGATATCTAATTGGCGCTCATCTTGCTTTATCAGAGCCCAAGATTCAGACCCGTATGTTAGGACGAGTCATGTAGAGCTTGACTTTGCTCTTCCTTGAGAGAAATCTCGACCGTAGATGCTATTGAAGTCCAAAGTAGCACCGGTTTTCCAGCTTGTTTCTTCTTCATACTTACAAATTGGGTTCATTAATTTTTGTAATAAGTGATCCAAAATATGTGAATTCCTAGACGGGTTCTAAGCTGTACTCTTCGACTCTCAGGGGTTCAAGGATTCATCTTTGGCATATGTGCATGTACATTGTCTTGGTATCATTGATCCTGTATATATATAATGTTCTATTTATGTGTTCTTGTTTCTGTATCACTTGGCTTTTGTCTTCCTTTAACCCATGTCTACCTTTCGGTAATATCGGCTTTTGTTTCCTAGAATATACAGACGGTTCGAGAAACCCTCTCCATATTCGGCCGCAAGCTTCAAATGGCTGTGCATACCCACCACCCTACAGCTTAATTAATTTGCAAACACTTTCAATGGCGAAACCATATCATGCGCTTAGACAACACGATCCGTTCTGCAATGTCACGTAATTGGCCGTTGTCTATTAAAATCGCTAATCGGCCGTCGAGGACATGGCCGGCCGGGATGCGGCCTGCGGGCCAATTACGCAACAATAATCGCGCGTTATTTTGATGAAAGCATTTCGGTGTTGGCAATTGTTGGCTAACGTTGCGAAGAAACGGGCCTAGCATGACGGCATTATTTGCTGTGGGGAAATCTGCTTACCACCCGGCGCCATTAAAAACTTCCCGCCGAAACAATTGGTGGGAAAATTCTAATTTTCTCCTTTTCACCCTGGACCCACTACAGAAAATGTTCATTGTTGATTTCGCATAAAAATATATTAAAAAGGGAACTGAGGGCGAAACAGCCACAGCGCCCATTAGCCTGCCCTGACACTACACCACACACTTTCTGCGCTGCGCTTCTCAAACTTTAACACAAAAAATGGCGTCCGAAATAAATAAATTAATATCTCGATTCAATAGATCGATACGTTTCCATGGCAACATGCTTAATATTCGATCGAAATATATTTTAAATCGAGCATGTTGAGGAGCGTTGATCTGCAAGTGGAACAAGCCATTACTCTGCCGCACCATCTTTTTATTAGGAAAAGTGGGATCATATTAAAAGTGAGGAGATGGAGGTAGTAGAATTCCTGTACGTGAGCCTCCACCCGTCTTCGTTCCACCATCGCCTTTTTCAGCGGATGCCTTGTGTTTTTCTACTTCTCTTATTTTTTTTTTAAAGTGAATTGTGTAATTCCATTATTATTTCACGTTCCGCGGGTTTCACAATTTTTGACAACCCTGACATACGTATGCGATATTAAATTAAAGAGCGGAAGAAATCTGCTGTTGTGCGTATAATTCAGGTATTTTACGACGCGGAAAACATTTTTATTCAAATAAATCGGGATTCGAGAGAGTGTTTGTGATAATCCACCGATTCCTGAAATGATTTCATGAATCATTTTCATACTGAAGGTTATTTAACACAACAACAAATTAAGATTTAATGAAAAAGTATACAGAATTTTTTTCCCGCTTGTTTGGTACCATGGCGTATCTTGACATTGATTGCCGCATGGAATGCTCACTTTATTGTTGGTTATTGAAAATGTTTTATGAATTTTAATTAAGGCCATATGGCTAGATTGTGCGGCGCACACAGGCGCCGGAACATTATGGCGCCGAGAGGGAAAAATGTCAAAATATAAAAAACCTGTTTTTTTATCCGATGAACAAAAAAATACGAATGACAGAAGTAGCTCGAATCTTCGAAATTCCGAAAAACTAAGTTTACGATAAAAAAATGTAACAAATAAAAGTATTTTTTAAAACCCAGCGGCAATTAAGATAGTTAGATTGAAAACAGTGGTTTTTTCATCATAACTTTAGCTCACATTGTAGCTCTAAGGGTTTTTCAACATAATTCAATGTTGAAGAACTTCTCAAATCCTTAATCTTTTTTTTTATTTGCAAATATGTATTTATGGTCAGCCCTCCTATAACGCTTCCTTCAAAACGCTGTTTTCTACAAAATGATAAAGCGTTATATGAGGGCTGACTATACATATAATATGATAAGCCAGGTGATTGAATTATTCAAAACATGGCATATTTTTTAAGGATTTGGGATTGATCTTGAGTTATTTAGAAGTTAACCTTAAGATTTGGCAAAATGGTTTGAAATCACTTTTTCAACTAGGAGGGAGGAATCTTGAATGATTCTTCAAGTAATTGTAATGTCGAAACCTTCTCAATAGACCTCGGTGATATTTAAAGGTATGCCAATAACAACGTAACTACCTTGAAGTTAATTTTCGAATAATTCTTCAACATCTTATTGCTGAGAGGTATTAATACTTTTCATAATAGGTGAAGATGATCTCAACATGTGTGAATAATTAGGTACACCAAATTGTAATAAATAATTTCGGAATCATTCAAATCTGAGATGGCTAGGAAACATCCTCTTCGATATCTTCTTCTTCAGGTGCCCTGCTCGGTTTTGGGCGGAGGTCATCTACATGTACCTGTTTTTTCTCTATGTAATTGTCTATTTTTGGCGAGCTGGAACTATTCTGGAACTTCCAATCTGGTCCATTTGAGAATGCTGCAGAGCCACGACAACTTCTTTCTTCCCAATCGTCGTTTACCTTCTACCTCTCCTTCCATCAGAGGCACGCCGTCCATATGGCCAGATTATGCGATATACAAGAGTCTGGAAAATGCGATACTATGGTCCATGAATGATGTGACAATGAACAATGACATTTTCTAGATCAAATGAGCCCATCATCTTTAATTACAGACTTGGGGGGCAACTCTTCCTAAGCAATCGTCTGTTAAAGATCTGGGTATTTTGTTTGATTCCAATTTAAAATTTAGTTTACATGTATCGGACGTGTGTATGAGATCATCAAGAATGTTGAACTTCGTCTTGAGAAATTCTCCATACATACATAGCACCTTTGTTATACGAGTGCTATACGATACATTGGTTTGGAGCTTGCTCGAATCAGGTTTCATTATATGGGCGCCTTATGACGCCTCGAATTCCCTCAGAATAGAAGATACAGAAGAAATTTCTTAAGTATCTCTACATGAGGGAGTTTGGATTCTACCCAAGTTTATACCCCAGGACATGGGTACATGACTGCCTGGGGTATGTAACCCTCGAGAAAAGAAGGTCGATCTACTTGGCAAAGCACTTCTTCAAGCTATTGGTTGGCGCAGTACAAAACCCCCGTGTCCTGTGCGAGTTGCCCTTATGGGCGCCATCTCACAACCATCGAGCTCCTTCGCGTGTCCTTTTTCTTCCGCGAAATGTGAGGACAGGTGCTCTCAGAAACTCTCCGGTAACCAGAGCTTTTACTCTGTTTAACCACTTGATGTTAAATATAGCCGATTCAATATTATTCGGTATTAACACATTTCAAACACTTTCAGATTATTACAACTATTAGTTATTTTAAATTTTTAAAAATGAATTTTAATTTTATTTCAAAATTAAAATAAACCTTCAATTATATAATACATTTTCTAGAACTGCAATATTAAAATTCTAGGTTTTGCATATTCACTTGATTGCACATACATGTTCGAATAAGCGGCGCCATGCAGTCGTACCAATTGCAGAAGTCAATTATGCAATAGCCGCCGAATTAAACCTTTTCGCCAGACCGCTCTCACCCCTCCCCCCATCCGCGACGGAAGTACGTCTCTATGAATTATTAAATTGTTTTGTATTCGATATTACAATTGAATATTTTTTTACGACATTGCGAGTATATTCGGTGGTTTTTTTTATATATCCACGATGTTCTCAAGCTGTCCAATATCGTTCGATTTTTGACGGATTGCCGACATCAAATGGCGATAGACGGAATATCTCCGAATCCGACCCGCATGCCTGAAAATAATCTTCTTGTCGTGAAAACATGGCCATGAAGGTTTGATGGTAATCTTATATGTTTTCAACGCGTTTGTATCCCACTGAGATAGTGGAGCGACCCCTCGGCAGGGGTTATGGGGGCTTATGCAAATGTTACATCCATATTACACAGCCTTCTTGCAGAAGGAGGCAGCGCTCGACGGGAGGAGGCGCGCCGGGGGGGTGGGGCTGCGCCCCCCTTGCCATCACGGTGGGGTAATAAGATTTGAACACGTCCAATTGCTTAGTTAGCAACATAGATCTGAGAGCCAAAAACCGAGAAAACTGGGTCCGCGTTATTGGAATCGAGATGAGCGCGGCTCACCAAATTTGAATTGCAAAACTGGGAGAAATGGACATCGGCGATAATGGGAGGACAGGTGCCGTGCAACGGATCTCTGATATTAATACTCCGGCGATAGTTTAAATTAGTTAGTATTTTTCTTCAGAAGATGTGATTAATTTTTATCTGGATTACAACTTGTTTTGTGCATGTTGAATCCAATTACAGTACTTTTCATATTATTCATGGCGTGAAAGAAAATGTCTGGGATAAGTACAACATGTAGCGTAAGGTCCTTCCAAAAAAATCGTGTTTAAGACGAGTCTTGAAGGTATTTTTTTTTGTAGGCGTGATATTAAAATATAGTACTAAAATTTCTTAAGAAAGGGGAGAAGGGAGAATGAAAGTAGCCTTGCACAACTATCCGAAAGTCGATGCATAGCTAGCCAATACCATGTATCAGCTATGTAGCAGATCCATGTATCCGAAAAGGCCCTTCCAAAGCTTTCAGGTAAGGACAGGACCACAGAACGTGACTGTAATCCTGAAGTTTAGCCTTGAAATTACCGTGGCCAGTCAGAAATTGACTAACTCAGAAGTCTGGGAAGAACCAGCCACAGTTAAGCCTGGCTCTGATATCGCGAAAGTAGAGATAGGTAGACCGCCCTTTAGAGGAGGATTCCCACCTCTCCTTCTACTGGTCAGGAACTGATATGTGGATGCATGATTTGCTAAAGATTCTTCCTCGAGTGGGCAAATTGTATTGGCGCCGACGACAACTGGACCTTTTTTTTCAAGCAAAAACTGAAGTCTTGAAGATGAAGAAAAACGCCTTTCGTCGTCATTCTTCATTTGAACAATCGAAAGCCTGAATTGAATTAAAAACAATTGAGCAGGTTGATCCAAGGTTATAAGCGTTGAACAAACATGAACCGACTTGATTCTTTTAAAATACTAAAGATTTTTTAGACGGAGCATACGAAAACGATGGAGTTCTACAACTTTCTCACAAGAACTGAGAGCTTCTAGGTGATTGTTGAAATTGAATATATTAGACACATATGTATGTAGTTCGTGATCTGAAGTACCTCTTTCTACAACTGACAATTGGCAGGCCGCCGTTTATATGGCCAAACTGTGCGGCGCACACAGGCGCCGTAAAATATATATAGTATATTGATTGCCTTTAGTTCATCTTTTTAATCATGCTATTAGTACAGAGGCGCTAAATAAAATTTTGCACACAGGCGCAGGATACCGTCGGCGTGCTACTGCTGATAATAATAAGGAAAGAAGTTTTTGAAGTTGAAGTGAAATTTGCTTTGGAATGGAAAAGTCATTTCGTCTAAACTCAAGTAGCTTAACGTGCATGTACATATTTGAACGTCCACGTCTTCTAACATGAATCAGACATTAAAGAAGAACCATCTATTCTTCCATCGAATTGCAAAATGTAGTGAAGAGTTGTATCTTTATAACAACTTAAAATGATTGGATAAAAATAAAGCATCATATTCAGCTTCATTCATTGTTTCAGCGACTTGCAGTTGAGTTTTTCAACCAGTCGCCTCCAGAGCGTTCTATTACTTGTTTTGTCCATTCATTTCTCGATCCAACCATCCATTTCTTAATAAATTGCAACATGTAACAAAGAGTAGCGCCTTTACAGGTTTTTTTCGTCAAATACACCCTTTTGCAAATCAAATACACCCATTTTCAAATCAAATACACCTTTTTGCATTACAAATACACCTTTTGCAAATCAAATTGACTCATTTTTTTATTGAAATGTCTATTGAAAAGGGGTCAATTTGATTTGCAAATAGGTGTATTTGATTTGAAAAAAGGTGTATTTGACGTAAAAAACCTGTATAACAACTTGAAATGATCTTCACAATAGTTGGATAAAAATAAAGCACCATATTCTTTTTTACTTCTTGTTTCAGCTACTAGGAGTTGATTTTTTCAACCGTTTATTCCTATTTTTAAGATTTTATTCTTCATCATCTTTTGATACGTCCTCAAACTAAAGCATCACATTAAAAATAGGACATCAAATAAAATTATTTAAATTAAGCTGGATCTGTTATATTCTTGTAAAAGTCTAAGATTGGTACTCATAGAAAAAGAAAGCTGACCTGAAAATACTTAATGATGACGGAAGTAAAGAATATCAGAAAGACTTAGCAGTGCTTAAATTAAATAAGAGGCACAGTCCATATGGCTAGATTGTGCGGCGCACACAAGCGCCGGAAAATTATGTAATTGCCCGTAGTTCGTCTTTTCAAACACACCAGACTTACAGGGGCGGTAATTAAAGTTCTACACACAGGCGCCGGATACATTATCCGTACTACAGTATCTCTTTGATTCAACTAGAAGCTGTAGAAATCGGAAGAACTGCAACAATTGATGAGTTTCATCATGCTCAATGATAAATCACTAGCACACGTCACATAATCGATCATCCCAAGTTGAAAGCCCTGATCTATGAAGTAATCTCTCTTCTACTACATTTTAAGGATACCTTATTAAGAAGTTATTCATTTTCAAAGTAGAACGTATTCGTATTGAGTTTGTTTTCAGATTAGAGCTGAAATTTATGGAGATACATTGTTGTCAAAATACATCAATGTAAATTTCACGACACATTTGAGATTCTGGCCCCATACGAGCTGTTTCAGCACAGATACGGTTATGATGCGGATGTGGAAACTCGTTAAAGACATTCGATGCGATATGTAGCCCAAACTGGGTTAAACTGGGGGGCGTTCCCTGTGCTCTATGCGAGCTCAGAATGTGCATTATTCAGCGGACACGCCCTCATTATTATGCAATTCCATAAGTGGATTCCTTCGGATCCTGCCGGGACATCTGGCCGGGCCGGGACTCCCGGTTCCATCCGTCATCCCGTGTTTGTTCGGCGATCGAAGGCCCTCCCCGCCCCCGGGGGCTATTGTCCCGTGGAGCAAGTCCCCCCCTCTAATTTGACTATACGGGGGGCACTCACATGACATTTAAGGTGTAATAACGTTTTGACAAATGGCGGCAAAATACGCCATTCCGACGAACATTACGTAATAACGACCGGCTCGACCATTTTACGACACAATAGCGAATCATATTGCGGTTGCGAATTATGGTCTCGCCGCTTTTGAGCCTTAACCACTCCGCACAGGGCCTAGGGCATGGATTGATTAAGCCAGGTGAATGAATTGATCCAAACAGTGACAATTTTTCAGAAGGTTTCAAGAGGGAAATGTCATAAATGTGTTTATTTTATACATTTAGATATATGAATACCTTGATGATCCAATCTGGTTAATAATTAAAACTTCGAGACCTTCAACCAGGGGCGCGCCGTCCATATGGTCAGATTGTGTGGCGCACACGGGCGTCAAACTCTATGCTCTTGAGATCCAATCAACTTCGAATTCAGAAGATTTGAACCAAGGCCTTCTCGACTGCTCCATTATCGGTTTTGTAAAGATATACATATATATCCACAAATAGTACTTCAACATGATTTCTGTTGAAAATGGGAGTTTTAACTTTAACTTACTTTGAAATCACTTAAATTAATGACGCAGAAGGACTCGGAGAGGTTGAATTCTTCTTTATCATCTTCTTCAATATTGAAAGATGTTACTAGCTTGATGTATTATTACTTGAAGTAACTACTGGACGCGTTTCTGCCCTCGGTCAACCTCAGATATATTTGTCACTTGACATTTTTTACTTCTACCGGCTTTATTTAAAGTTCTTTATCAACTTATGTTATCAAAATAGTTTATAATTCTTAGCTGTTTGAGAATAGAATCATCATGTTTTTTATTTCTTCATAGAGTGGAACCCCCTATTAAACTACTCCGAATAACGCGATGGATTGAAATATTCGCC
>JAGXCT010034975.1:0-24506 GCA_022495035.1 Philopotamus ludificatus
ATAAATGCAGAAATCATACGGAGAGCTTTCGAATTTCGGGTAATAAAAATTTACAGCTAAGAAGACTGTCCTCCAATTACTGAGATATATCGTAGATTCATTTTAAAACTCAAATAACCAATGATGAACTTTAGTTAATCAGAATTAAAAGCCAAAATTTAGATTTTAACAATTAATTATAGCATTTGTTTTCGTTTTTAAGTTCATTAAAATATCAGATAGTTATTTAGGTATTAAAGGCAATTAAATGTAATGTTATATTTTCATAAAACATGTGATTATAATAAGTTTATTATAACCTAATTAAAATTCGATTTGGGATATGTGCTTATATTAATATATAAAATAATCTCAATAGGAAATATTTTATTACTTATAGGTCAAAATAATTCTCGGCAAAAAATGATTTTTCATTAATTCTTTTTGTGAAGATAGGTCACTGAATGAGAAATAAAGATTTTTTTATTAATATTTTTTTATTAATCCTTTGGTCTTTATCAGGCATTCGTAAGGCAATCTTCTTTATTTTATAGAGATGTTGTGAGAAGTATGGGCATATTGCAGATAAGTTCTTGTCATAGATTTAAATATTTTTTATAACAATATTTAATATTACTGAATGATAGGCAATGTACAGATTTAGAAAAAAATGATGAAGAATGATTCTTTTTCAATTAAGATTACGTAAACAAATCTATTAAAAATAATTCCAAATATAAATAAGGGATTTGTAATTAGAATTATAATTTAATTAATACGATGTATTCAATTAAATCGATAATCATTAAAATATATAACAGTTGGTTTTTAGGAATCAAGTCATATTTATTATTATAACTATGTAATTGATTCTATGCAAAAAATATATGTATATTCTTAAGAATGCGTTAAAAAAATCACGATAGAAGTTATATTAATTTTAATTATTACTAATGAGAAAAAGACCTAAAAAATATTTATATTACCAGTAATTAAAATATCTCTTTATTAAAAACATATTTAAGAGTAAATCGATAATACATAAAATTAAAATTGAAATAATTAGTTAGCACATAGGAAATTATTTGATATAATGGGTTTTGTTTAATGTCTAAGAAATATATTAGTTTTAATTGCTAGTTAAAAAAGCATTCTAAGAGTTACAGAAGAATATAATATATTAAAATTGTGCCGTTTATTTTTTATAGGAAATGTATTTTTGTTGACTTCAGTTTTCAATAAATTATTATTAATATTATTTAAATCAAGTTAATGCTTTCCATCATTTTCAGGGAAAATTTGCAGTCACGACTTGTTTAATAAAACAGGATTAAATAGTAAAAGTTTTAATAAAAAAAAGAGAGAATGAACTAGCTGCAGTTTTCCCTCAAAAGATTCAATCGAATGGATTTTACACTGTTTTCTTTCACACAGAATAATATTGAAAAATTTTCTTTGACAAAGTCTAATTGTAATCTTATTTAAACATGAAAATTTTTCAGTGATTTTATGAAAAGTTTTCTTTAATTCGAATTAAACTATTTTATTTGTCTTCGAGCTTTTAAGCTTTTTTTTATATACACGAATTGACATTTTTAATAATAATAATTATATATATATTAATAATGTCATTATAATTGCAATGAGAAAAAAAATTAAGTGATACCAAACGATCCGAGTTTACGTCTGATAAAATTCATATTTAGTTTGGCCGTTGTCGAATGGTTTCAAATAATTTTGGCACGTTTTCAAACAAAGCAATTAGTGTAAAATTACCCGAATAAGGCAGGCTTTACACGGCATGTTTAAGGTCCCAACAAATAATGTATACAAACACGACTATTGTTCAGATCGCTGTCTCCGTGCCAAGGATCTCTACGGTCCCGTGAACAAAACTTGCCCGCGTCACACGGAGACAATAAACTGAATTATCGCCAATTCTTACGAAACAATGTCCAATTTGCCGAATTGAACTTGATATTAGCAGAAATTATTGCCGTGCTAATTAGAAATTGTATTCATCATTTCGAATTTATGATATAATATTAAAAAATATGTAATTTCATCAGACGAAAACATACATTATCTTTATTGCGCAAGTTTTGGCGGGGCATTCCCGTTTCTAAGTTGAAATTTGAATTTTAATACAACGCTTATAAGTATATACGAAACAAAATTCTCGTTTCATTTTATAGCATAACTATGAATAAGAATGAGTTTAACCCTTTGCCGTGGAAAAATGCACGACCACATACGAGAGTGGGAAACACTCTCGCCTTGCTTTCCGCGTAAGTGCCAAACTTAGTCTCAGTTAACTTAAAATGTTCAATGTGGCGATCGGTGAATACGTTGGATAACTGTTATTTATAATATGATAATTAAATAAAATAATACTGAGATATTTACAGTTTAATGTATTAGATATTTTTTTATAATATGTACAGTAAAATATTGGTATAATTATTTTTATTTTACATACAAAAGAAATGATTTAGTACCTTATACAGTTTATTTTAAGAAAAAATATACCAGTAAGTGTTAGAATTTTCTATATTTTAAAATAATATTCAGGGATAAATAATTATCAGATGAATATTACAGTAAATCCCAAAGCACAACGTACCCATTTAACAGTTCGATAAAGATTTTCAAAAGTCCCGGAATGGTGGGTTGTAAAACTCACAATCACTCCCTGGCCAGTATTATAAAAAAATCATAGAGTTCATAGAATTCTTCGCAAGGCTAACCTATATTGGTTCACATTTTCCGATAATTTTCTTTGAAACGGATTTGTCAATAATATGAATAAGAATACTTTAATTTATATTGAACATAGTAAGAAAATACAGATTTATAAGAATAATTGATTATCGATAGAATTAAAATATGTGTATTCAAAAGGATATACGTATTTAATATACAAGATTTGAATAATTGTAAAATTTGTTATATCATATTGATTTTAAAATTATATTTAAGATCAAAAGCAAATATGGCATTTTCCCTTCTATCTGTAAAAATTTTAATGCATCTGACATAAAAATATTTGCCTTTGGAGACAAAATACTTATTTAGTGCATTTTGATGTCCTGTTATGCATTATTTTTTATTCCATTTAATTAATGCTGCATCGATATGAAAAGTTGAATTTTTTTTTATAATTTATGCAGTATGAAACTTAACTATTTTTTTTCATTTCCACTGCTTAACGCTGCAGTTGTTTATAATCAAATGTATTATTTGTTCAGGTTTAAAAGCTGTAACAAACCTGGCCAAGGTCCTGGAAAGCAGACAGCAGCACTACTGTGAAGAAAGCAACGGGGAATCACGGCACAATATATTCCCATGAAAACTATTTCCATGGTCCTTTATAATGGGAATCATCCACACGGTCACATTTCTTAGAAATGAGGGAACGTGAATTAACAGTTTATATAAAAAAAAAAATCAGGGCTTTAGGAAAAAGAGCTTCAAAATGAATTATACCCCTGCAGTCTCACTATACAGACAAAGGAATTTGTTAGGCCGAGATTAGGGGTTGATATTGCTACCTGATTCTTTGATAGCCTTTGTTTTTTTTGCTCTCGATTGGAGTAAAGTACCCATTTTATCTTCTGTTTTGCATAAACGTTGTATTTGATTTTATTCCAAAAATATGTAAACATTCTTTTAGTCGATCACCTAGCTTTTCTTCTTTTTAATTTCGGCACTTTATTAGGTCTTTCACTTTAGGGTCATTTTTTAAGTAAAAATTTCCCGATCAAAACTCTATAAGCCATTTTTGACTTTTGCGAACATTAATATAATTCACAATTATCCACTAAAAATGATTCAGCACAAAATTTCGAATGAATTCTTCACTTGATAAAAAAAAGATTAAATTGGGTCGTTGAATGCATCTAAACGTATATTCTTTTAAATACCCTTTATTTTTCTCAAACGTTTCGAAAAAGTCTTATGCTGACAGTCTTTCTCGAAAGTCAGTCTTACTTTGGTTTACTGAAATCTAAAAAAAAATAAGTGCCTTTATGTAGAATATATATTTCTGCATTCATCATTATGAATTAGAGCCAACTCTTCTAGAGCGGTTTTCTATAGCGTATACGACAGTTCTTGGTATGGTCCTGCATTTACTGCAAAAATATCAGGGGATATGTAGGAGGAAGTCACCCACTACCTCCGCATGTTTTATAAAAATATTTATGTAGGTATTTTAGCGCGTAGGAATTATTAATAATATTATATGTCGTATTTGTTGAATAAATAATATAAATTTAAATCCAACTGAAAAATATATCAAAAAAATTAACCAGTGTCGTTGTTTGACACTGGATATATAAGTATGAGAGACTTATTGCTATTGCATCTCTAGAATCTTTATCGAATCTTTATATGGATAAATGGCACTTTGGAATTTTTTTGTTTTATCATCCATCCATCATAGTCAAATAAATAAATAAAAACCTAACCCTTAATTGTATGTGTGCCTAGTCTTGTTAATACGAGTTTCTATAGCGATCTATCTCAGCGCAATAGAAGGGTTGATATGATTGTATCAATGCATAATAATATATACATCGTTAAATGAACAGATATCAGAGTAGAACAAAGATTAGCCAGGAATACCAGACAATATCTATTCTGGTACAGAGGAATCGAGGATAGCCATAGATAGTTCCGTATGAATTGCCTCATTTTGACAAACGGTACCCGAAACACGGTCCATTATTCTTCCACAATTTCATTGCGGAAACACATACAACAGACTCCATCGGGCTGCAGTAGCATCGACCGCAGATAGCTGAGTAATTGGTGCATCTATTCGGCGATGTTTGGTTTCGCTTCAGTTCAATTCGGCAAACTTCAAACGCGGCACAGACTCCTCCTGAAATGTTTGTCGTCAGACCGACGACTGCCATATTTGTTCGCGAGTTACGCGAATTATGCGAGGCGGCCAATCAAATTATCCAGAAATCTCACTGGACCAAAACCACGTTGCCGGATTGATGACTCCGAAGCTTAATGGGCGGACGTGCGCAGGCTCTGTGTATGCTAATGTGTCGCCTGCAAACACCACCGATTTTATGTGACGTAATTCGATTCCGGGAAAATGATAATTTCCCTACTGATACGTGATTTAGAGATACGGCTTATTATCAAAGCGACACCTGAATAAACTATCTATTTTTCTTAATAAATACATATTCACCACTATTAAATATAACCTTCTCGCATCTTATTGGCAACTTTGATCCCCTTCTCATAAAATTTGGTGGGTTTGCACTGAAAGAAAGTATCGAGAGCTTGATTGACTTGCTCATCATTAATGAAAGTATTTCCATTTAAAAAAATCGGCAAGGAACAGAAAAGGTGGTAGTCCGTAAGAGCAATATCTGGGGAGTAGAATGGATATGGCAAAATAGACAGTTGAGGTCCAGTTATTGTGTAACAGGATAATGCCTTTCCGATTGATGAGTGCAGGACGCTTTTCCTGTAGTTTATCATGAACTCTTTGCAGCTTCCGAACGTATGTATTGGCAGTAATCGACTTGTTGCGCTCTATCAGCTCATGGTGGATTATTCCTCGACGATCCCACCATACATACAATAAAATTTTCTTGCCATGAATGTTGGCTATTGGGTCCGGTAGGGGTGGTTGATCCTTATCTAACCATTGTCTATTGAAGAGAATATTTTCATAGGTGATCCATTTTTCTTCGCCTGTTATTGTCCTGGTCAAAAAAACTCGACTTTATACCGTGAGAGTAGACTTGTGACAATAGACATTCGGTCTGCCTTATTCTGGTGGTACCCTAACTTGCTGACTTTCTGCAGATTTTTCAGGTGGCGATAAACTGTAGATTGCGATTGTATTGAGTCTCTCTGCCAACTCCCTTGTCGTTTGACCCAGATTTTGTTCCAATATCGCATTTAAAATGTCGTCATCGAAGGGCGATCATCTTTCCCCTTTGTTCATCTTTCTAAGTCTCATCTCCGGAACGACATTTCCCAAACCAATTTCTAACTGCCCGATCGGTTTTCAGGCTTTTACTGTATATACTGCATATATATTTTCGGCCGTCGCTTTAGCACTAGTGCTTTGTTTGAATTCTCAAAGCATCACATGACGAATATGCACTTTTTGATTCTCTATTTTAAGGGTTCGGAATAACACCACTGTAACGTCCACCACACTAAATAAGTGTCAAATGACTGAGAAGCCACGTATCTATCCAGTAAAAATAAAAATCCCTTTATCGGATGCGACACTGCGAGTAGATTTAAACAATAGAACCAGTCTAACTAAATCTGAAGTTATTTATGACTCAACCGTATAAGTAATAGCCGGTTTAATCTTCGCATTTTAAACAGCTAACAATAAATACCTTAATAACGAGAGTACCGGCATCTAAAAAATGCGCTACATCGATATTAAGAATAATAATATATTTATTAGGATTTATGATGATATTTTAAAAATGATTAGATAATAATAAATTTGTAATTTGTCAAAATATCGGTTTAAACGACCTCGGAATTTCTAAGCATTGTGTCTACCGCTTTCAAACAATGTACCCTGCAGGAATATTCAGGCACTGACCGCTTTCAACTTCAGTTAACTACGACAACCATCACAGAACTAGTTCTATCTAAACATGCGGTATTATATGGAGAGGGCAGAGTTTCTACCTGACCAGGTATGGTGATCTCTGCCATTCAAATATCGCTAAATTTATATTCGAAAATATAAATAATTATAATAGCGTAAATTTATTAGTTGGTCATAAATGAGGATTTTAATAATATATATAAATACTTTCATATGAAAGCCTTTTACTGAGAAGAAATCTTTATTATTATATTTTTCATTGGTTTGTGAACGTTTATTTCTTTTCATTAGCTCATGAATACCTATAACTAAGTATCTTGAAGCATTTAACATTATTCATATTACACATGATAGTATTTTAGCATATCAATGAGCTTTAGGGCATAATATACCATCAAAATATAATGATTAAGTCTATACAGGTAATGATGGTCAATGGAATAAAACAAGTGTTCTTGAATTAAATAAATATGTAGCATCCAATTTTGTTCCTTATTTTTCTGGAAATTGGATGAGCTCTGAATAAGTATATTATTCCTTTTCTCGATTCAAAGATTGAGTCATTGATATTCAGTTTATGCATCGTTTGATTTGAATCAGATCGCGATTACTTTTTCTTCTCATCTTCATGTAAATCATTAATATCCCATTGCAGATATTATATACTTTCATATTTAGCTTATTTAAGATATATTAGCGTGCATAATGCTGAAGAGCCACTATCTTCAACACTATATCCGGTAGCTATGCCCTAATAATTAATCAATTCACAAAACAATGTACTTAGAAGTATGAAATTTAAAGTAATCTCAAATAAATTAACGTCTGAAAAACCAATGTATGGTTTGGAAATACAGAAACAGACGAAATTTGTAAGAGGGATATAAAATGAGCTCAAGAATAAATTTTAAATATACGCTAAATTACATAGAAAAACAAAGAATTTTATATACTAGTGAGTATTACACAGATTGAAAAAAAGTTGCTAACATATATGTACATTCTACATATTGTATAAATAGAAGCCAAGTGTAATAATAAAAAATAGATTCGAGATCTACGGAAAAGTTTTTGTGCTAAAGGGATGAGAGAAAATTATATGCTCTTTCCGAACCTTTGAAAACTGGAAAAGTGAGCATAAAATAGCGTGAAATTTTTTTTTTTAAATATGCGGATTGATGGCCACCACTGAAGAAGAAATGGCTGAACTGCTCATAATATTTATTTTTTAAGTAAGAAACTAAGGGCTCGAGATTAAAATGTCTCAAAGAATGCCGATTATATTGGTTATTGGCAATCAGCTATTCAGATCTGCTATTCAGATCTGCTAATCTGTTATTTCTAGAGTACTCTAATGATGAGTATCTGAGTTTGTTAGTGATAAATAAGAACGCGAATTAGGATTAGAAACTTGAAAATATGGGCAGCTCGTCTATGTACAATGTGGAGCTTCAGCACCCCCAAAAAATTGAGGAAAAATATATTTTTTATATTTTATTATATATGTCTATAAATAAATATAATCTATATTTATTATTAGTGTATATATATTAGCAGTGTAGGGAAGATCACTACCTGCTCGTCAGCGCTGCCGGCACTATGTATTGGATAGATGCGGGCCGGTTGCGGAGTGCGGTGGGGAGGGGGGGTCACGCCGTTAAGAGCCGTGTTGCGCTGCAACTCGGCGCAGTCATATTGACTAACGGTTTCTTTAAGCAACGTGCCTTGTAATTTATAGCATTATTGTTATTTTCATTTTTAATATTTTCCTCACTGTTGACCAAAATAAATTAAGCCATACTCTTGAGCGAATATCTTACAGCCATTTATAAATACTTTGGGGATCTTGCTGAAAAAACCGATAGCTCGGAGAAGCTTGTCGCTCATAGTAATGTCTAAGGACGCTAGGGAAATGTACGGTTCCAATCCGCTGGACCGACCAAATAATGGCAACCATGGAGCATAGTAACTGAGATGCATAATGTGGAATGCAGATAATCTTGAAAAGCCACAATTAAGAGTATCATTATTTTAAGCTCAATAGCTCTAGGTAGAAGCTTGGCTTTAATCAACACCATTTTTCATCTTATCTGATCTGCTGCCACCTCGATGCATCTTCCAGGCAATCTCAATGGTGTAGCATCCCGCTGTACATAGTCAATCCACCTCAGCCTTGGTTATTTCCTTTTTTCTGAGATTGAAAGGCTTGTTGACCTTAAGTCTTATTGGTGGCTGGCTATCCTACATCCTTGATACGTGACCGGACCATCGGAGTCTAGCCACTCCACTAGTCAATACAACAATCGTTGCTTCGGACACGCCATTTTCCGTTAACGAATACAGCTTTAAATATCCGCCGTAGAATCCTGTTGTCTAGGATCTCTAATTGTTCCTCATCTTGCTTATTCAGAGCCCCACATGTCAGGATCGGTCTGATGTTGTTTGAACGAACCATGCAGAATCATGAAACATGGTTCTTCTTCAGATAATATATTTTAATTTATCAAAGTAAACAGCCGTAGAATGGTCAATATCCTTAGACATAAGTCTGCTGATTTATGAAAAAGAATAATAAATAACATAAATACTTAACGTAATTATTTGCGAAGATTAATACTATGCTATTAAGACTAGTTTCTCTTGTTACAACGAAGTAGTTCAGAAGAATAGCAGCTAATAAATGACCGCCTTCTCTCGTATTTAAAGTCGAGCCAAGACTCGAATTTCAAAATTTAATTTGCAAAATGCCCCTCGGAGACTGCATGCAATAATTTCAGTCGGTTCACGTGCCTTAAATAGGGGCACTCGGCGGAGTTGCCAGACGTCTACACTGGAACGAGTAAAGACGGCGTGGATGTGAGCGAGCCTAATTATCAGAGGCCATGTAACTAACAGCCACCACCTTACGTGATGCCTCGAAGGTGACTGTAATTAAGTCTCATTAGCGACAAAAGCTCGCGTCCTCGCGCGGGACCAAAAACAACCCCCCGGAGACTGCGCGCCATTTTTAGGGGTAATTTGAGGCTGAGCGTTGATTAAACGCCATATCATATTTCAATTAGACGAGGCAAATTGCATATCTCTGTATCTGTCGATGTGCGGAAGTTGATTTGACAATGTCTCGCCAAGCATTATGATGATAAACTGATTTTGACAGCAGGCAGGGCAACTTTACGGCTGCGGTCTCAATTGTGCAGTTTGCACAACTTTGATCATTATATCCGAATTTGGTTGTGGCTTTGTAGACATGCTGGCAGATGTGTGTTGACGCACTGTTTTCTGTCCAACATATGTTGGCTGTTTGAAAATTGTTCATACAGTTTTGCACTGCAAGCTATGCTAAAGTTTATGAATCGCATGAAATTCCATAGAATACCGAAACAATTGTCTGGAGATTAAAAAATATAAAACAGAGAAAATCAAATAAAACAACGACGAAATTTAATTGAAGTTTGTACATATACAGCTTATACGTATGATATTTTTTTCATGGAAAAATATATAAAATATAATGATCATGGTTTTCATGTGAAATCCTATCAGAACCTATATATTTTGTTTAAGCCGACTATAAAAATAACGAACGTATTGCTTCAATTTTCAGTCCCTTCGGTGTGTTACAGCCGAGTTTATACGTATAAATTTATTTATACTACAAAATAAAGATATAATGGGTTTTTTAACCCAAGTAAATGCAATGATTTATAATACAACTATATATTGTTCGATCAAATTAGTATAAAGATTTTTTTAACTATCTCTTTAATTTATTTGCGATGTAAGCCAGACAAAGTCTTTCTGTTTTCTTCCAATTCCTGAAGATTAAAAAAAACACAAAAAGATGACGTTTTACTAGCAAAAATTGTGGTTCAAAAAGGTTTCGTAAATTGTTCAAATGAGACAAACCTTATAATAATAAATAAATTAAAAAAATGTATTTACAGTCAATCCTCCAGCGTCGAGATAAAGACCGTGATATAAAAATGCGCTTTATATAAGACTTAAAGAAGGCATAAAAATATCGGGGTAGGTTTTATGAATAGTATTTTGTAAATTGAACGAAAGCAATACATCAAACATTTATCTGTTTACATATTTTAGATGACCTTGCTCTATTTTAGTTTATTATCGTATTATTAAGCTGTCAATTTGCCTTAAAAAAAATTCGCACTATAGGAGGGACTAACGCAGACGCCACTTAACCTAGTCGTACAGATGGGATCTTTTAAGGACCCCAACATATTGTATTCGTCGAAGAAACAATCATTGACCTTAATTGTCTGCAATTGCAAAATAAAATAAAAACGAAAATATTCACTGCTGTTATCACGCGCGCAATGTTTTCTCTATATCGCATCCGGTACGATGTACCGAGTGCTAGTGAATCGTCTAGTGAAGCTCAGTCTCCGGCGAGACATCGCCGAGAGTTGCCACTTACGCGTCATATGGATTATCTTAAGAAATACAAAAAAATCTACCAAATTCGGAAGCATATCATAAATTACTATTTTTATTAGAATAATCCATTTTTTTTTTAAAAAACGTCATAATAATAACCTAGCCGTACCGATGGGACTATTTTGGACCCCAATTTTTTTTATTTTTCTCGAATAACTCTTTTAATATAAATCCTACACGTCCCAACCTTTTTGTATTTGTCTAAAAAAGTTTAATGAATAAATATAAATAATCTTTATTGTCAGCAATTGCATTCAGAAAAAAAAAACAATAATATTGTTTTACAATAGCACGGGTGCGATGTGGTTTATCGCTTCGTACCGGATATGAGCGAGAAAAAACTTCACGCATGTGCAAGTCCGAGCGAGAAAAAATATCGTGCTGTGCCAGAGTAGAAACCGATCCGGTAGCGGGCCTCGTCACATGTCACCACCGCGACGTATTAATCAGTAGAAAAAAATAAGATTAGATCGGTTTTGGATTTTTTTACTAATATATATCATTAATAACTACTTTCAATCATATTTAATCAATCTATTATTTTTTAAATGTCAAGGTATTGTCGAAGAATTTATGAATATTTGCTTGAAAATTTTGGGGTCTATTTTCATACAAAGTAGACCACATCGGCCAGCGGCATTGGTTTGAAGCCGTCGTGACGGATCCGATAATAAAGAAATCATTAATATCTTGACTTAAAATGCTTGGGGTATTTAAGAGACTGTTTTGAAGCCGCCGTGATGGATGGGCTAATAGCAGAGAGCGCTATAGGAGGGTTAACCGTATAATAATTAATAATATTAACTCAAATAAAATACATATGTAAAAAAAACAAATAGACAGGGTTTTTAAAAAAAAATATTTATTGAAAATGAAATAAAACCCACATTTTTCAAATATCATATTCGTATAAACAATGTATAGAAAATACATTTATTAAACAGCATAAACACAAATAAGTTAAGGCTAAAAAAATCCTTGAACAGGATCTGAAATAAATGTTGCTTAATATTTGGAAAATATAATAATAAAATTGGAAAGCGTGAACAGAGAAGAGAAACATATAATTTAATTCCCAATTTAAAAGCTCTTTGAGTATTTTATATGTTATAGTTAAAAAGATAAGAGATAAAATTCAATAAATAAATATTAAATCAGTGTATTGTTTAAAACAGACTTTTGAACTCTTTCATCTTCTTCTACTCGTATTGCCGTTTTTTTTTACTCAATTGCATTTCAATTAAAAGTCTATATATCTCTCGCAGACCCGTGCAAAATCAAATAACAATCGTCGACGTGAACACTGTTTAATATCGGGTGGCACTCGATTTGTCGCCAAGCCCGACAAATACCGACGGGGGCTGTTGTATTAGAGGAAGTTGTCCCACAATGCGACAAAGGGACAGAACCCGCTCCCTCCCACACCTCGTCCTGGCGGCGACAATTTACATACAATTATTAACACGGCCCCAGACGCCAACGTGTCATCACCTCTGGCGAAATAAACGAGATTACTTGTTTATTGTATTCCGATTCGCAATTGACTACGTGATCATAAAGTAACATATAGCGACAACAATTTCCCACAGACAATGGACGACAATCGTCAGGCGATTCGGACTGATTTACGAATGCAAATATCGGCTTTTAAACGGTCGACGTATTCATATTGTAATTTTGGTAAACACTCGCAATTGTTCGTACTGTTGTAAAATCTAATAATACATCACCAAGCTTTTAAATGTATATAAATGCATAATTATCATATTTTAATTAAGACCCTCGCATATATTAGCTATAGAAAAATATAATTTAAGCAACTATGATTAAAATTTAACACAAAATATGCAATATTGATTAAGCGCATTAATTTAAATAAATTTAGTCAAAATAATAAAGTGAAAAATAAAATTGAGAGAAATTAAAAAAGCAGCTTGAGATACCTTGTTGTTATCGACTAAGCAAAGGATTTTTAAATCTTATTAAATATCCACATATCAGAATATACAGGAGCATTTTAAATTTGCTTATTGTGATTTTTTACAGTTTTTAAATAATATGATATTAATTTATTCAACCCTTATAATCCCAGCCTTTTTTGCATAGAATATGCGAAGAATCCAAGCAATTTTTTTGGTAAAAAACGATAGTTTTCATTTTTTTTTTTATCTCAGCCAATGATTCGTTTAAAAACAAATTTCTTTATGTGGGGCCCTCACTGTGGAATAACTAATCTTTAATAATAACTAATCTTTAAATATGTATAAAAATATAAACAAACAAAAGAAAAAAATATTTATCCTTAAAACAATATAAACTTTGGAGTTTGAATCATTTTTAACATAAAAATTAATTATTTTATGTAAAAAAATTAATTAGAAATGAAAATAGAAAATGGTTTTAAGACAATATATGAAAAAATAAAATGAAAATGTTAATAAAAAATGGACATAAAAATAATAATATTGTTTCGCAAAATTAGCAAATGTCATGAATTATTTTAATAAATTTGTATAATAGTTCTTATTATTATTTAATACCTTATAAATAATCTAATCAGTTTGTTGGAGAGGGGTTTCGAACATTTTTATATGAAATAAAAAAAAATGGTATGAACAAAATTATATATGCATGTTAAAAATAATTCCCAAGAGGCCGATGATCGCCCCCTTGCGAATTTTTGCATACACCAGTTGGGGCCGATGATCGGCCCCGTGGGAGTAAAAGGATTTACTAAACACTTTGCACTATCCACGAATTACATCAAGTTTTGTGTACATGATTTATTATAAATAAAAAGCTTAATGTATTTATGACATTAAAATTCTTTTAATGAGGTTATTCTTATTATCTGTTAAATTATGAATTAACTCATAGCCTATGGGGGTAGTACTGATCTTCTGTATATAACATAAAGTTTATTACTGATGTCATATTTTAATTGTTATCTTTTTTTATGACGTTTTTCAACATTCAGAGGTAAAAAAACAGCTGTTGAGGATAATAAAAATGATGACCCATCACAGTGACCCAACGGCTATTAAACTTAAAATTCCACACAGAAGCCTTCTATATAAATATTCAGAATTAAAAAATCATGTTCAAGCTATGTTTTATAAAAAAAGTCTGGTGATCAATGCTATATATATACTCAATAAAATTATTAATAAATGAGTTATGATTTTTTTTTTGTAAAAATCTACGTTTTACGCGATTTGCGATGTGTATGTATATATTAAAAAAATGATTTTGAAAGTGGTATAAGTAGAATATTTATTTATTAAATATATATAAATAAACATTTACAACAAATAACAATAACTTACTAACTGTGGAAGTATATAAAAACTAGAAGTTACTTTTGATTAAAATTAATTATTAAACACATAAAACGTTAAGCTTTAGAACTACAAATAATTTGAATAAATCGAACAAAGATTAGTACAAAAGAATGTTATATTTATAGAAATACTATTTATAATTAAATAATCATTTTTGGATGACTTCTGTCAAAATTCTGAGGGCTGTGCAAAAACTGGATATAAAGAGATTTATTAATAATATAAAAAGCATTATTTAAATATTAAATGAAAATATATCTCTTATTATCTTGAAATGATATTTAATTTATAACATTTCAATAATAAATTATTAATTAATGCTTACGAAAGATATTGAGAATACTACATTTACTCCAAATACGTAAATAAATTAATTTTATTATTAAAAGAGAGAAAATTCTTTAGCGCGAAATAAGATAAATTTATTTAAACTCTCGATGCTATTTTCATATCACAGATTCAGTTCAGAATAATATAATATATTATTCAAAATATATTTCTGTGATCCCGGACTTGTTATCACGGTTCCCAGCCATGGTTGAAAATCACTCAGACTCCGATTGAATTTAAATTTAGAGCACATTTTCCGATACCTCCGTGTTTATGTTGTGTATTATGCAAAACCGCGATTCATATATATATGAGTAAATATTCACAAGCATATACACATGTTTGCGAAAAACTATATAAATATGTAAATACAGCAATGTAGTCGCTAAACTTTCCGTCAGCCATTTGCATCCTTTTATCAGTTTGCTCTTTCTCCCCACGCATAGAAGTGCGAATTCCAACCCCGAGATCTACGCATCCCACACACACATACGCATACAGGGTGCGGCGGAAGTGAATTCAGAGCTTTACATATTTTTTTTATTAGATAAAAAAATGGCGTAGGCCGGTTACATGCGAAAACATAAGGGTCCAGATACCGTCACGTATTTTTTTATCGCGTAATCTAAATATAAATCTGGGTAAAAATACACCCCATGCAGGCCTAATAACATTTTAATCGCAAAAAGAACGTTATCCATCCATATTCTTAATTGCCGGGGATAAGGTTGCTACCCACGTTTCGACAGAAGCTGGAATTAGCATAATTCCAGCGTTTTGCGCATTGTATCAATTCTCAATTAGGAGAATTTATTTTTTATAATCAAGTCGAAATTGGAAAATTCGATTGTGTGTACAGGTGTTTCCGTTTGGAAAATTCCGAATTTTTTTCGTCGTTCGCGGAGTTTTATTGGCCCATTTGTCTTCTCGGTGCCATTCTCGGATGACGATTATGTCGTCAACTGCTTCGGCCAAAGGATTGGGATGGGCGATGAACGTGCGCAGTCAGCTTTATTAAGATTCCCCATCCCCTGTATCTGGTCCTCCCCCTAGCAACCTCATCCCCGGCCCGCGTCGATGGTATGACTCCTCTTTGGACAGGGCACAAAGCCTTGAAAAGCCTCCCGAGTTCCGGGAACGCTAGCGTCCCTTTGCCGTTTCGAGTGTGACATTAATTCACTAGGAGTTTCGTCAAAAGCTAAATTTGATAAATCACTATAATCTCAGACTATGTACGTGTACTCGAAATAAATTATTCTTTTTATAAAAAAATATTGAGCCTGTTGCTAAACTTATTTTATTGCCAATTCACAAAAAATATATAAAGAAAACAATATGTCAAGTCTCAAGACACTAAATTGAATCAGCAAATAAAGTAATAAAATCAATTTCGCATAAGGCTATATTTGACAACAGAAAAACATATTTTTAAATAAACAAATATTAAAATCTGACTTTATCTTCACTCCGACAAATTACAAGCCATTTTTTATTAAGACCTTTTAAAGATAGTGAGATAGTAGTAAATTGTTTGACTTACAAGCGCCCCCTGGTCAGCAACATAGATAATTAATAAAATTTACAGAATTTCATGGCAAATATGTTTAACAGCAATACAACATGATAGATCATTATTTACTACAAAATATGACACTGGGTAAATTAAATATAAATACAAAGACGGTAAAGAACGATACTTTCGTTGACATAAATATAATTTTAGCTAATATTAATATTATAAATATATTGGAAAATTATATACAAATTAGGTTTTGCTTTAATACGGGTTTTAAATCTACACTGTCTACGTAAAACAATTAAAAAGATTTGGAAAGTTTAGATATACAGTATTAGATTATAAATCTATTTAAATTAAATCAACCTATATTTATTATTTAATAAAATATATATTTATATTTGTTATGTTAGCTGTAGTGACTATACGATGATAAGCAATTACAGGAAATTTAGAATTACTTTAATAATTGAAGATCAAACTAATAAACTATTTTTGTGTGCATTTTTATTCAGATTATATTTAAGATTTATATCTCAGATTTTATTATTTTATTATTTATATTTAAACTAAAGTTATATTTAAGATTTTTTATGTGCAAATATTAGTATTAGTATTATGTTGTATACTATATATTAAAAAGAAAAATCTAAGAGATTCAATTAAGCAAATCAATATTTTAAAAGGGGTCGATGGAGGAAAAATGTCGAGAACCCTTGCTCTAACACGATTAAAGATTAGTCTAACGTCAGTTGCATTAGAAATCTAACTAAACTTGCTAATTCAATCGTTGATGAGGGTTTTGAGGATTTGATTATGGCTATTCAAGAAGTTCATTAATGGAAAAAGAAATTGGTGAAGCATATTTGCCGAAAATGGGTAAAAAATCTATCAGACATCGAGGAAAAGAGCTGTGAGGAAAATTATGAATTAACTAATTAGCCTTTAAAAATGATGGCAGAAGAAGATATTATAAATTGTATCAATCAGTAATAAGTATAGAAAATTATTGTTGTATAGTTTGACAAAAAAATATTTGATCTTAAAAGCAGACTTGTTTCAGAAACTTTTTATATTAGCTCTGGGTCTTATATAATACCGTTTCAAATACCACGATATTTATTATGAAAGAGTAACTTTACTACTCTATTGATTTTTTTTTAAAAAAAAGTGCAGGTGCGTAGTTCTTTTTACTAAAGAAAATCATATTCATATATCATTTAAATAAACCTTAGATAAATTGCAAAAACCTTTATTTTTTTAAATATGCCTTGATATTAATAACTAATTTTCTATAAAACGTGGTAAAAAATATTATCAAAATGACTAAATTTATTTTTATAAGTATTTTCAGATATTTAAGACATCATAAAAAGGGGTTTAATGGTAGAATATCAAATAAAATTGTAAATATGCTATGACCTTATTGCATAGCTTTATAAAAGTAATACCCATTTTTTTTTCATAAAAATATAATATGATATTTCTAATACTGACTGCAAAAGAATCATTCGTATTAAATTTGTATCCAATCAAATTAAAATTAAATATTTGTTAAGACAAAATCAAACTCGCATATTTTTTCAAACGGCTGAGATTTCGCATAAAAAAAATGAAAAACGTATATTTCCATCAGATAATTGAATAAATTTCCATGCTTTAATATACATAAGTAATTTTATTTATAAATTCGATATCTAATGTATTATAATGAATTCAAAATTGAGCGAATTAATATTTGCTATAAATCTTGATCTCACAAAAAAAATTATCAACGATTTAATAAATAGTAATATTTTATTGTTTACAGAAACACGCAATTTCCTCATTTTTCTTTTAACCCTTTATATATTATTATATATAAATATTTCTATTTGTAAGTTTGGCACGCATTTAGGTCGTATATATGAATTTATATAATTAACGCATAACGCTGATTTAGAAAAGCGCTTTTCCGGCACCGGTTCCGATTTGACTTTCATCAGGGCGATTCTCCCCCGGCCGAATATAAATAATGAAAGCCGTTTGGTTTTATTTTTACGATCAGCGTATATTTGCGGTCTTATTTGACCCCAGGTATCTAACTAGGCCCACGGTGACCCTCCCCCTTCACAGCCACGCGCAATTCCTATTCAAATAGGAATCTCCTCCCTCTGCAAATTGTAACATACGCGGATCGGAGACGGGGAAGATCAGCATTCCTCCGCTTGGAAAATCTTTACGGCGTGGCAGTAAAAGCCCTAGGCAATGGTAGGGAAGCCTAGGTATTGAAGAACGTGAGAAAGTGGAGAGATGCGACCTTTCGAGTCGGTCGCGTCTTTATGGGATGCTGAGGTGAGGGTCAATGGTGTATTTTATTATTATTATTTTGAGCTTTTAGTAGATGCGTACTCAAGAGTGGATTCGACCTTCGTAGATTTGATGAGGCGATGTACAAATTATTTTTACGATGCGGATGTATATTTACATACAAATTACAAGAATAACATATTATATATCTCAGTAACAGATGTAGTTATTCAAACACTTCACATAATTACTATATGTAACACAGATTCACTGATTAAATTGCTTTTATATATAAAAGAGAAGTTCTAATGAATATTTAATTTTAGATTTCATTTTTTGGCTGAAAAAAAGAGTAAAAAATATTTCTTAGGGAAACTCTTTTTTATAACATAATGACTATAAATAATACAATGTATCAATCATGAGATTATTATCAACCAGTAAGTATTCATAATTGCCCTTCAATAAAATTTGGGTAATGTTTTTAGACAGAAGGGTAAAAGAAGGACTGATAAATCTACCTTACGAAATAAATTAAATTATCATCCCAATAGTAAGTATCGTATAAATCAATCAAGATTTTTAATTAATCAAAAATGATTTGATAATAAAAATTATTCAAGATATCGTATCTAGAAAATTTGATTAATTATCGTCTTTATGCAGCAAGAAGCAATAATCGTCAAAACTTGAAGATCCTTTCATCCGGCTCTATTTATTATCCGGCTGCGGTGCATCATTAAAAATTCCAAAGATTAATCGTCGGTGCTGGAGGAGGAGGAGAGCAGATTGTCCTTCTTTCGACGAATTAGGGCGCAGTAATTGGGTCATCCGACTACCGCCCCCTGGCAAGAAAACGGGGTTAGCTAGAGAGACCGACAAAAGGGAGCACAAGAACGCGTTATCTAATGGCTCTTATCTCAAATGGGTTATGAATCTCGCCGATAGTTGATAGTAAATACGGAGGGCGAGTGAAGCGGGGCGGAGAGATCTGATTAACACTTTTAATTTGATCTCAGTGTCCCACTTCCGGGCATCGAGGTTAAGATGATAGGTTTTAATATTATGGCAGTGAAATTTTTTAATTATTTTTCCACGATAATAGGCTGTAAAATGTCGGAAAATCGTTTGAACGTGGTTCGTTTCACACGTCGCCAATAAAAATCGACGCCGTAGAACATTTTCCGAAGCGTCGATGCATATTAGACGTCAAACGGGGAGCCAGGTGAGCGGTTATTTATTTGGTGGCCGATGGCGACGCCGACGTCGTCTGGTGCTGGTTCGCGTGTCTGCCACCACACATTCGGGGGCGTGGTTGCACTTCCGGTCCGGACGCTGTCTCTCCATTTGAACCTCGTTTTAATTAAGCCATTTTTATTTGGTTAGCAACCATTTAAATTCTAGTTCGCACCTGTAACAAGCCTCAACATCAAAGCGTTTGATTTCAATTTGGAGTTCATTTTAAATCGAATGTTTTTTATTACAACACATAAAATTCCTAATTATGATAGTATTAGTTATTTTTGCTTAATTAGTAGGATACATAATTCAGGTTTGTTTAATTATTTTAGAAAAGATTCAGGTAAATAATGAATTTGCAACTTGGTTATTTACGACCTAATTAAATATGGACGAAGGAAAACGATCTTGTTGTATCTTGAATCGTGTTACTTTAAATAGGAGTATAAAGCTTTTTATAATGTAGATAATTCCTAAATTAAAACATATAAAACCTTAATTTTGATCCTTTCACAAATTATATTGTACATTTAGTGAAAAAAAAATTAACCTGGCATCTTATTTACCGTATCGTATTTTTTCGAGATCCAGCGTCAATAGGTACATTTTGCTTCCAAATATTATAGAACGAATTTAGTAAACTAGTCCCAACATTCAGATCAGTGATATTAAATAATGTAATTTGTCAATATATGATTAGTATCCCAATTACTATAGATAAGTGTTAAATTATCCCAAAGAAATAAAATGAAATAATAATGCATTATATTGTGTTATTTATCCCACAACGTGAAGAACCATTAATAAATAAAAAATGTAAAATCCTAATGCAAAATTTAGTATATTTCATATAGGTCTGATTTTCTAATTTATTTATTATTAAGGAATTTAATTTTTTGAGCAATTATTCTATGCATATCATCTAAATATTATATTTTATTTTATGTTTAACCTATCTTTACACGTGCAAGTATTAGGAACTAAAATATGAATTATTTGTCTTGATAACTAATAATTTTACTATGCTAAAATATACTCTCATATATGTATATTATTATATTAAAAGATTCAAGTTTTTTTTAATAAATACGTATAATAAATAAATTATACATATTAATATTAAGTGATATTTTTTTTATTTAAATTGGGGCTTTTACTTAGAATAAATATATTGGAAAAATCTGTGCTTCCTCTTATATCATAGTCATCTTATTCTTTGATAATATCATGTAATTTAATAGTGTTATATGAGATTCCAAGTTTATATAAAATTATTTAACTTTTTATGGTTTTCCAATATTCTAGGAATCTTAATTATTTAAAAATCGTGTAAAACGTGTAAAATACTTTTGTAATTAATTCTTAAATTTGGTTTTTTAATGTAAAAGAAAATAATTATTCCAATAAAAAGGTTCGATATAGTATTTTCTTTCAATACAAATCTGATCTAGCATAAAGTCTATATTTTTTTGAATTTATATAATGTTTATTCGACAGATTCTCAATTAGACCCCACGATTTTTATGAAACTTTTACAATATCTAGAGAGAATCGCTTCTTAAAACTCTTAAAACATCCTTTACTATTAAAATTTTCTATCGGATGACCAAATACTATTTTTAAACTTTTGATAATTTTCTATTTACATATAAAAAATGCTAAATTTATGTTTTTAATGAACCAATTACGATTATAATAAAATTTAGCATATTTATATTATAATTAATTCTAATTATTTATTATTTAATATAAGAAAATGTATTAGTGATTGAAAATATTTTTTTTATTTCAATAAATTTAATTATAAATCTATGTCAATATATAATAAAATATTGATCTTACTAACGTTTATTTTAAATGCACTCGATATGATTCGCTTAAATAAAACGCGGCGAGATATGACGTCGGCGAACATTTTACATTTATCCTGGTGTGAAATTGCAGGGGCGCAAACCAGGAAATCTAGCCAAGCGTTTGATTTCCGTTCCGAAGGAGTCCGCTCCGCAACGATCCAAATGGCAAAAATAACCAAAAAGAGCCACAAATAACCGATACCGAGCGAGATAGCCCCGTAATTTACCGGGACGCTGCTCCCAACAAGCCAAAATAACCGCACTAGAACAAAACAGTCGACGGTATCCCTTTCTATTATTCAATTAGCCGCACCGTTCCCAGAATGCATTCTCAATATTATCAATACACACAGCATCCTGGATATTGGATATATTCATCTGTGGGGTTTAGCTCGAGCACGTTCAGCTTATGCATTACATATTACCTACCACGTAACTGAATCTCACGTGCCGGGGTTAATATACCCGATAGAACATTCAATTTAGCCATTTCCAACCGTGCTAAACACCCAATTATTACTTCAACAATTGATTTGTATGCTGATTTATTATAAAATCGTGTTAAATATTAAATTCATTTGAAATTTTGCAATTATCACATTTAATCGACAACAATGGAAATTTTATATTAGAAAAAGCGAAAGGAAATACTATTATATTTCTTTCCCACAAAAAAACCGTAAAATATTATTTTTATGGATATGAATACGTTTTAGAATACAATTTAATCTAGCTCTTTTATTTTATCCTGCGTGTGATCTTTCATAATCATTCTAGAGAATGCATCATTAATTACTTCCTAAAACTGATCGTTTCTATGCAGCCCATTTTTAAATCTTCATGGCCAAAAGTGTGCGAGTATGTAAAGCACTGCCCTTTTTATTCTTCATCTCAATTTTGTTTCTGTATTTCGAGTGGTTGACAACTTTTGTAAAGAAAGCATAAACGAAAAAAAAATAAAAAGAAAGAATATGTAAATACGAAATAACAATATAAACCATATCAAGAAATAAAAAAAACATAAAAAATAATATAAATGAAGACTAATGAACCAAGTGTAACCAGTCACAAAAGCGAATAATTTATTTATTATTAGGTTTATTGTATTAAAATTAGAGAAGCAAAAAAAATGGATAAAAAGAGAACCATACTAAATGTTGTTAAGATGATAAAGCTTAGGTTTTTAAATTATTTAAAGCTAGGTTAGAAACGATTTTAACTAAATTGGACAAATGAGATTTGAATTATTATTTGTATTATCTTTTATTTTTTTTTGAAGGAAGTAGAATAGTTTTAGTTAATTCTATGATAGGATTGGGAGTATATAGGATCATAATTAGAGAGGGAGGAATTGGATGGGTTTATATTTATGAATTTATGAAGGTTATTGTAAAAATCAGTGGCATATTTCTTATAAGGTCTTAAAGAGGAAGGATTTAAAGGTCTTTGTGTATCTTACTCGCAACACAGGCAAATAAACCGATGACACGAAACAAGATTCTAAAAATCCAAGGGGAATGCATCTCTCACAATAATATTCCCCCCAGTGTCAAACCAGGACACTGGATAATTTTAATATTATTTCAGTTGGATTAAAATTTAGATTATTTGTTTTATAATTATTCAGTCAACTATGTATAGATACATTAATTAATTCTAACGCACCAAACTATCTATATAAATATTTTTATAAAACGTGTTTTAAAGAATTCCCTGAATTCAATTCCCTGAAGTTTTTGTCGAACACCTATACGACTAATAACTTGATAATTTCTGGATTGTTCTACGAGAATCGAACGCCTTTTTTAAGTTTAAAGTAACAGTATCGATCCTAAGAAGTCTCCCTGATTTTGATTTGTGATTTCATCTACTTTTACTTTTTTTAAACATTTGATACCATCTATGTAGTACTGTTGAGGATTTAAAATGTCTCCAAAAATATCGCAAATAAGCACAGAGTAGCTTTATTTTATTTTAATTCTCTATCAAAGAGACATAGCATAAAATACTACAACTGTGTCATTTAGGACTTTGGCCTTTGCATTTTTTTACTATGAGCCAAAAGAAGTTAAAACACAAAGATCATTAACAAAGCTTTAAATCGATACCATCTGCAATATGTTAACTTAACCGGTAACCTATTACAATATTTTTAAAGTGAATTTCCAAAAAATGATATGACTTGGCTGTACCTAATGAATATGTAGTTCATGCTTTTTTTGGGTTTTTAATTTAAATATGACGCAACTTGGCCATATGACCAGATTTTAATCAAGGCTCTAACTAAAAATAAGCAAATGCACCGACATCCGAGATGCTTCATTAAGACAACGACTTTCTTTGTAGGTCACAGCACCCGCGGGGAACGAAAGAAAAATAAACTGAAAACATTGTCCATCGGATACACACCCCGCTGGATAGCGGAGACGTGTGTATGTGTGTATGTGCGAGTACAAACATCCGGGTATCTGTGGAAGTACAAAAATGGACCTTTGCTTTTTAATTAACAGTTCCCGTGGGGTTTATTGTCGCCTGTGTAAACTGTTGTCATTTATCAAAGTCAATTCCAGAACCGGAAGTGAGTCTGCGCATGCCGTTTGCTGTGTTTGCCGTTGCAGAAAATTCAACCGTTTCATTGACACGAGCGTGTTGACATGAAAGCACTGAAAAAAATTATAATTAATTTTCGCAGTTACAAAAACGTATACATTGTAAAATTATTCATGGATGTTCCGCTTTGTAATTTGACCGCAATTGAATACGTTTTGTCTGTGAAAATGTGTCAAATTAATATATTGTTATGTCAAATTATGCATATTTTTGGATATTTCAGATAATATTATTGAAAAATGTTTGACAACCAACATTTAATAATAGGTAGTGGGACTAAC
>JAGXCT010034976.1:0-22914 GCA_022495035.1 Philopotamus ludificatus
TTGCAACCAGTTTCATGCCGACGAAAGAACTCCAAATCCTTTTTAGTGTGTTCTGTATAAGTTGGCGACCCCCCAAATAACCCTTCGAAACCCCCTTGGGGGTCGCAACCCACAGGTTGGGAACCTATGATCTAACCAGTAAACATATTTGAAAAAAATAAAACGTTTGATATGCACTATGAGTTAATTATATATTTATTTTGTGAATGTTTCAGACCAAACTATTGAAACATGGCAGCAGCGAGAAATGCCTAGCTATAAACGCGAATAAAGACAAATTATTAATGGAGGAATGCGATTTATCAGAGCGACGGCAATATTGGCAGCTGGAAAATTATGATTCTACCAAGTTGTAGTATCAGCGGTTCAACAATTTAAAACATTCTAGTGGTGATATACTAGAATATTTTCTGTGGTAGATGCAGAATAAATGATACAAATAAACTATCGTGTGTCTATTGCATTTTATAGTCAGTGAACTCTCCATTGATATATAAACTTTATTACAAATTTATGTGTGAATATTTTTAAATTATGATATGACATTTTATATATGGAGTAAATTAATCGTTGTATAGAAATTTTAAATTTTAGCGTGATCAAAAGCTGTGAGACTTTTCCAAAGGAATTTGATTTTACCTTTCGAAAGTGTTTATATATACATGTAGAGCGTTATTTATTTAAATTGTGAAAATCGACAAAATTTTCAATTGAATTATATTTTTAACAGTTGGTCACATATAAATATTTTTTCTGCATATTCTAGATTGTATTGAAAAATGAGTATTATTTTTTTTAATTACGTCCGATTTCTTAGTATTATAATACGCAAAGGTCCCAAGAAAATTTGCTACGTTACAATATGCCATTCGTATAAGATAATTATTATATCCGAAAGATAAATCAGTATCGATATTATAAACCTACATATGTTTTAACATATCAAAATTGTATTTTATTACATCACCAGTATTTTGGTAAAAAATATTAGATTTAACATATCAGCATTAAAATCCATATCTTATAGTATATTTTTGACAGATGGTAATGTTCAAAAAATAATGTCAAAAATAATAACCACGTTTTTAAATAGTATTACTGTTTTTAATTACAAATATATATATATTATTATTTTTGAAATTAAATATTAAATAAAATTGTAAATTCAAAACCAAATTTTAACTTATTGTAATAATCTTAGGGAAATACTCTTGATTCTTTTATCATAAATATATATTTAGATTATAATCTTGATTATTGTTTAAATTTACAAGATTATGTGACTCACACATAAAGAGAAATGGCCTGGTAGGATAACGTATATGAAATTGATATTCCATAATTTATAACGTAATTAACATTTGAAAAAAATTGACTTGTCGTAATTTTTAAGCTCGATCAATATCGCTCCATTCGTATTATTTATTCTGAATTGCTTTAATCATTGACGATCATTTAATTTAAATTTTTCTGTCGGTCGATATTATCTGAGCTTAAATATTTCACTAAAACAAGAATGGTACATATTAAAATTTTGTAAATAATATACAATATCGCTAACTGTGTATTACTCATATGTTTTTATTATATTGAATGGTCATTCCTTGTGATGTATTTTTTTAAAGCTAAATGTTGTTAGCCATTAAAATGTAATTTAGCTTAGTTGGATGTGTAGTATATATTTATATTAAAAAAATTTGACAATAAATTTGTATATTTTAAAAGCTTTTTGATATTGTACGATTTTGTCATTGATGAATCGCAGTTTCTTTCGATGAATTTTGACGTAATATATTTGAATTAATCACAATTTGGATGTGATGTACGATATCCGCTATTATAAATATTATTTTGCAATATAATTTAACGTTAATACTAGAAATGTATTCTCTAGTCCATTTAGTAAATGAGGTTTATGTCAGTTCTCTTTGTTTTTTAAAAAAAAATGTATTTAATTTATGAGCCTCAAGGCTAATGCTCAATGATTATACATTCCTAATATAGATATTTTAGTTGTTAATTTTAAAAAAATATATATTTTTGGATTCTGCATCAACGTATTGGCAATTTCAGAATAAAATGCATTTATTTTATTAAAAATATCATTTATAATATTTGGGTTTTGTTGTGTTTTTCATGTATATTTTGCAAATCAATTATAAACAATTTGTAAATATTTTATTTGCATTTTATTTCATAAAATAATTAGTACATTTTATCATCATAATATATTGAAATGCCAATTTACTTTGTAGTAATAGTATTAGTATTTTAAAAACAATTTCCTTGTAATTATATATATTTATATATTATTTTAATCGATTACTAAATATGTACATATTAACTCTTAAAAGTGCCAATATCATGAAATATGTTAAATATATAAGATATCTGCTAACATGTTTTAGTTGTGCTGATTTTTATGAAATTTGAATATATGTTTGTAAATTCAAAATTCTTTACTAGTACCTCGAAGGCACTCAAAAAGTTAATACGCGTATTCGAAGAACTAAGACTTATAATGTTAGTTAATTTTTCTTGCCTTTCTGTGAGCAATTTTTATTTAGGGTCGATTTCGATGAAAATATTCCCAAAATATAAATTTTATCAATAAAACAATTATTTGCAATGATTTTGCATTTAGCTAAATGTTTAGTATGATTTATGTTATTTTTTTTTATTATTAATAATTAAATTTTAATTGGCCAGTTACTTATAATATATATTTTTGTCATTAGTTCAATATTTTTTTTAATTTTTGCCACTTTGTATTTGACGGTTATTTCAATCTCCTAATGTTAAATTTTTAATTTAACACTTAGACGCTTCACATATTTTTTTGACTGTGTTTAGTATTTGAAACTCACAGGATTTCTTGTGTCAGTTAGACGTGTAGATATAAATTTGAAATATGTGCCTTATTAATGAATATATTCATAATATTCCTGTATATATTATTAAAGTGTATCATATCACTATACTGAAATTATCATTATGATATATTGTGGAAATAAAATATCATGTTGAAAATTTGGCGTTTTTATTTTTAGATCTTTAGTATTATTTCTAATAATAGTTTAAGCTTAATCTATGCGATTAACATAGCATTTAATGAGATTTAAAAAAAATAGGATTTTACTAATTTATTTATGTTCTTAATATTATAAGAAAATAATTATTATCTTTTCTAAATATAACTTCTCAATGAATTTAAATTCTGTATTGAACGAAAATATCAGTAAAATTATATTTTAATTAATTTAACAAAAATGAAAAGCATATATTCATCATAAATTTGGATTTAATAAAATATTATGAATATTCTTTATATTTTTTATAGAATAACTTCATGTAATTCTTGCGTGTATACAGCATTTAGATTTACGATATTTCTGTCAGTGAAATATCTGAAAGTAATATCTTGAAATATTAATAAATAGTAATATCTTGAAAGTAATATCTTGCATTCATAAAAATGAGAATGAATTTCAAAAGATGGTGTGGACATGAAGTCATAAAAAATATAGCAGAGGGGCCAAAATTCGCGTTCATACTCCTGGTTATTATACGGTGAAAGAATTATAAATTTAATATATGTATCTAATTTAAGATAAATAAAAAATATAAATTCAATTATTGAATTGCTGTATCTCTACGTCTCACTGTTTAAATATTATTATAAAGATTCATGTATTTTGACTCTGTTTAATATTGTTATTTATTGGAATAAAAATGATTGCTGATTATTTATAATAGTTTTATCAGAAATAAATTCATTATTTTTCATTTTCGCATTTTTTAAAAAATATATATATATTAATCGAAAATAATAAATCAGCGATGAGGGTAATTATAAAGGTTTTTCACTTCAAATTAACTCTTTTGCATTTAAAATTAAACCTTTTTTGCAATTAAAGACAATAAGGGACAAAGATAATATTAATACTATAGACCTTTTTAGACAAATACAAAAAATTGTGACATTTAGGATTTATATTAAAAGAGTTACTCGAGAAAAATCAAAGACTTGAAGTTTCCATTAGATCACGTCATCGGCACGGCCAGGTTAATGAAATATAAATATATAAAATAATTTTAATTATAAAAAATAATCTATTATTATATAATCAAACTAAGTAGTTTGTTAAAATTTTAATACACATCGTTGCAATTGTCAATATCGTTAATAATAACGTGAGTATTCGTTTTTGCGTTAGGTTTTTAAATAGCTTTGTTAAATAATTATTTTTGACGCATTTAGTCTCGTTTGAACGGTGAGTAATATAATGAGTAACTCGGCGACGACCACTAATTACTTTCTGTGATATCCTGTAACGTTCGTCAATAAATCAAATTAAATATATCTTGGATTCAGATATTATATTCGTATTCTTTTCATTACGAATATAATCTCTTTAATAGCTACTATATTTTTTTATTAATGAAGATATATATTAACATTATATGTGATAGTTCAATATTAATAATGGATTCGATATGGATATGAAGGTGGACGCAACGTGACACAAATTTACGAAGCATTGACATCTTTATCGATGACTAATACAGCGGACGGATCGACCCATTCGACCATAGGATTGCAGTTTTAATTCTTGGGAAATTACAACATTGAAGAGAATATGGTTAACAATATAATTTGATAGCAACGCACTAACAAAGGGCGCCGCTTTTTATTCCGAAAAGCTTAAATTTCTTTCATACAGAACTATCGGTCTTAACCTAATTTTAGAGGCAGAAACGATTTCAAACTTTTCTTTGCCTCGATTCATGACACGTGTCAATTAGATCATTATATTCGATACAAATCAAACCATGAGGCCCTGCTCTTGTTTTTTGAAGCACGGGTGAAATTTGATGCGCAGTATATCAAAGCTTTTATGAGGCCAGATCCTTCCAGAATTTTATTCGGGTTTAATATTTCCCATAAAAGCGAATTCGACGTCACCTCTCCTTGCATCACTACTTTCGTTAAAATACAAATAGTAGTTAAACCGTCAAATAGATGAATTGAAAAAAAATTGCATCGATTAGTCGTCGTAATAATTTGATCTAGGACAAAATATTCAATAAATGTCGATTGCCGTATCTAATTTCTAGTCAAAATATCTAAATACTCTTTTAATATATTTTTCTCGATCAAAGAGCCTTTAATTACAGATTCGGGAACGTAACTCTCCCTAAGCAATCGTCTGTTAAAGGTTTCGGTATTTTGTTTGTTCCGAGTTAAAATTTAGTTTACATTTATCGGACGTGTGGATGAGATCGGCAAGAATGTTGGGCTTTGTCTCGAGTAATTCTCATCGCATCTAAAGCACCTTAGTTATACGAGGGCCATACGTTACATCGGTTCGGAGCTCGCTTGAATCGGGCTCCATTTTAATGACGCTTCGAAGTCCCTTAGACTAGAGAAATTCCAGAAGGAATTTCTAAGATATGTCTACACGAGGGAGTTTGGGTTCTACTCCAGTTTATACCCCAACGCACGGGGACAGGATACCGCACAGGATATGTGCGGTACGTAACTCTCGAGAAAAGAAGGTCGATCTACTAGGCAAAGTGCTTCTTCGAGCCGTCGGTTGGCGCAGGACATAACCCCCGTATCCTGGCCGTGGTGCCCTTATGGGCGCCATTTCCCTGCCGTCGAGCTCGTTTTCGCGCGCTTTTCTTCTGACAAATGTGAGGACAGGTGCTCTCGGAAGCTCTTCGGGAGATTTTATAATTTCATATAACGGAATAATTAATGACGGTATTTTAACATTTTTTTATTATCCTCGCATATTTAGTTATACGTCATCAACTTCTTTTTTTGTTTTTATTTTATATTTACATTGTTCTTTATTTCTATTTTTTCTTTACATTTTATTTTATATTTTTAAATTAAACCTACGTTTTATTATTTTACTATTATGTTTTTGTGCGCGATCGGCGACTAGGGACAATCCGCACGGCAATCGCGCATTTTTTACATAAAAAAATAATGAAATATCCTAGGAGACGTTTAAATTTTCAGGTACCGTTAGGATAACCCCGCGTTAAGATATGCATTGGGTCGTCGAGTTCGACCCGTAAGACACAATCGAGTTGAATTTAATAACGCATACTAATTAACAGTTTTTCATTCAAGAAAGAATTCTGCCGTTGTGTAATGGGGACGTCACATGATTCTGTCGCCGTGACACATCCATTGAACGTTCCAGAGGAGCCACTGCGCGATAAGGATGCGACCACATCCGCGAGGCCCTCTCCCTCGTCCTCCCTGCCCCTGTCCCTGCCCCTGTCCCCTGCCCCCTGTCCCTCCACGTCGGTATCGACGCCAGTGTTGCGCATGCGCGCGGACCAGCAGCGTCGCAGCCGAGCCGGCGCCCGCGACGCCGCCGCCCGCCGCCGCCGCCGCCCCAGCAACAGGTACGCCAGCTACGCCAGCTACGGCAGCTACGGTAGCCACTCCAGCCACTCCAGCCACGCCAGGTCGCCCGCCATTCAACATCGGTTCCTCTCCTGTCAAACGCGACGACGGCCGTACCATCGACGCCGATCGCTTCGGATAACCTGAAAAAAATACGACGTAAGCTCCCGTAGTACTCAATATTGACGCCCCTTTCCGAACGATTTGCGGAGTGACCTAATTTCTATGTCGCCGCGTTCTTCCATTGAGCTCGGCTTCTATGAATTGAGGAGTGGCCGCTCTCGAGAATCTTCATTGTTCATTATTTTTTCTTCGAATTCCTGCAATTCATGCGAAATATTGTATATAGAAAAATGCACTTATCCCCCCCCCTTTTGCGACAAACCATTCACCTAGACACATCGACCCCGCGGATTCTGCGAATATTTGCAAATTTATTTTGTACAGAAATGCCCGCATCGTCTAAATAAACAAACGCGACCGCCGTTTGATTCGCGGATTATCAAAAATATTTATAACGGAACGCAGTCGACGCGCGTTTATTGTTCTTATTATGCGTCGCATCGATCGTGCGGGAGATTGTCGTCGTCCCTTCGGCCGTTTTCGGATCGCCGTCGATATTCGAATTTAGCTCGGCGTCGGCCGAATGCGCTTTTCCGATGCACCGCCTCGCTCGTCCTTTTCCCGCGGAGCGCGAGAGGGAGAGAGCGGCTCTCGGAATTTTCGGCCGAAGGCCTCAGTCCCCCGCGGACTGTCCCGCGGGAGGGCCGCGACTTTCCCGCTCCCCGTCTCGAAAAACTGCCTCAACGACGATGGAAGTGGACCTCGCCGTCCCCAGACACTTCAGTCTCGACGACGTAATTATATTTATCCAAAAAATATGCAGAAAATATAGTTCGAGTCCCCGCGATATTGCATCCGTATGCCTTCCCGTCGATTTTATTAATTATTGCGCGATTCGATTATGATATTAATTTAAATATGAGCGATGGATGTCGGCCTTCCGTTCGAAAATAAACGTCCCATTTTCCGACTTTTTCGTTTAAACGTTAATTTGAACGCGAAACCTAATAATGTCTTTGTCGGAAGCCGGGCATCAAAAACGTCCCGTCTAACGACGGCTTAGACGAATTGCGCGTTTAACAGTCGCTTCGATTGCCGTTTCTTTTCAGTCGTCAATGCCAGAAGCGCTGGCGTGCAGCATGGCCGACGCCGAGCCGGACCTGAGCACTTTCGAGAACAAGTCGGGTCTGGCGGAGGACATGAAGTTCCTGGCCAGCATGCCCGAGCTCTGCGACGTGACCTTCCTCGTCGGCGACACCAGGGAGCCGGTCTGCGCCGTCAAAGCGGTCCTCGCGGCTCGCAGCAGGTGAGAGCAATTTTTTAGCCGAAGCCGCGGAAGACGAAGCTTCTCGAAAACCGTCCGGAGGCCGCCCGGGCGCGATCGATTTTCATATTTAGTTCGGTAACGATCGGATGCGCTTTTCCGATGCAGCGCGAGTTCCCTCTCTCTTCCGCATCCCGGCCGCACAGAGAGAGAGAGCTCCGGAGAATGACCTCCGGATATTCGATACGTTTGCCCTCTGCCGTATCAGCAATAGTTTTTGATGCTGAAAAACGCATATTTAATCGAATCCTTCTTTATTCGATCGATTAAAAAGATGTTAATTTATTATTTATTTCAACTTAAAGATTTTAACCTTGTAGCATCTCCACATTGCTGGTGTGGGCACGTCTGTCAGGATTACAGTCACGTTCTTTGATCCTGTCGTTACCTGGCCGCTGCGCATCACGACCTACTCTATGCTGTCCGATGCGGCATTTCTTCTACGGGTTTCCCGGTAGAGGGCCCTATCGGACATGTGGACCTGTGAGAGTTGTGCGAAGCCACTTTCCTTCTCCCTTCTCCCCTTTCTTAAAAAGTCTAGCAGTATATTTTAACATCACGCGTTTGTTGCACCGATTGAACCGGCCTCAAGCCGGTATATGCAGTGTGCATGGATAGCAAGGGATGGAACCGTGTCAGACCGGTCTGACATAGCTTCATCCTGGATACAAAAGAATATAATCGGAAAATTTCCATCCTTTACACTCCGTGTTTTCCTCCGTGTTGGTCTGCAGAAAACAATACTTTTATCCAAAAATAATGTGTTCAATGTCCTCGATTTTACGTTTTTATTCACCAAAAAAAATTCTAAGTATCTAAATACAGGCGGACCTCAGCTTTCGCACATTCGACTTTCGCATAATTCACTATTTCGCACATTTCTGAAAAATCTTTTTTTTTTTCAAAAATTGTTTCCAAAAGGCACGGCATAGTGATGGATGAAATGGAGAAATCTTTGTGTTATTGGATAAGTAATCAAAATCAAGAAAACAACCCTCTGAGTATTTCAATGATTCAAGCTAAGGCTCTTAATTTGCATAAAGATTGGAAGGCTAGACTAAACGAAGATTCTAACACAGTGTTTCATCCAAGTAACGGCTGGTTTTCAAATTTTAAAACAAGGTATTCCTCGCACAATGTAATGGGGTCACTGGAGAATCGGCGAGTGCGGATGAAGATGCTGCAAAAGACTTTATTTTGTCATTGTCCAAAATTATTGAAGATGGAAAATATACCTCTAGTCAAATATTCAATGTAGATGAGACTGGTTTATTTTGGAAAAAGATGCCTAATCGTACATTCTTATCAAAGGACGAATCAGTTGCCCCTGGTCATAAATCTTCTAAACTTAACAGTGAAGATGTTAATGAGATGATTAAATCGTATATAAATTGAATGTGAGGAAGAAGAACCAAAAGAAATCATCAAGACCTTAACAATAAAAAACATGAACGAAGCTTTTACGCATCTCGAGACATTTTTGAATATTATGGAAGAATGTGATCCCAATGGAGAACGCATATCTCAGGTGCGCCGGGCGATCCATAATAGTACTGCATGTTACAGAACTCTCTATGAAGAAAAGGAAAAAAGTAGTAAAATACAACTAACACTTGACAAGTTTGTTAAGAGAATATAATTTTTATTTAATATGTACTTAGTACAATTTTTGGTGTTTTTTTTTTACATCCCTCTACTTTCGAACATTTAACTTTCGCACACATTTTCAGGAACCAATCATGTGCGAAAGTCGAGGTCCGCCTGTATTGTGATAAATAAACAATAGAATAATTTATAAAATATTTAAACCAATATTAATGATATATAAATTATAAGTAAATTAATTATTAATTTCCTGCTATTATTAAAACTTTATTTTATTAGAACCATTTATTTCACCCAGATGTTCATAATTATATATTTAAAATCGAAAAATCTAGAACGAGTCAAAAATATTGTCGTTTTAAAAACATATATTAACACGATACATACGGTCATCCCTCCTATAACGTTTCCTCTTAATCACTATTTTCTACAAAATGCCTTGTCAACCAAAGAATATTGACCTTTATTTCGCTGGGTAATGTATTATATATTTATGAAATATGTAATTCGACCTCGAAAATATAGGCATTTTTTAGAAAGAAGCAATTTAGAAGAAATTTGGGAGTATTATTTAATATTTTGTAACTTGATATATCGTGAAAATCATATTTTTTTTTAATTTAAAATAAAAAAAAATATATTAACAACATTTGCTTAATTTCTTTACCAACTAAATAGAAGAAATGCTATATTTTTAAACCAATTATTTGTTCTAAAATTCCGATAAACAAATATTTATTTATACATTTTTTTTCTTTTTTTAAATCTCGCGTGTTACCATGTAAAAAAGTGTCGAGTGTATTTATTTAATTTTTCAATATAACAAAAAAAATGCCTTTGTGTCAATTTTAAGACTTCAATACATTCAATTTAAAATGTCATATACTTTTGTTATTACGGTTTTGCGCTTAGCGCGTGTCAAAGAAAAGAATTAGATTTTTCAAAATTAAGCAGGTATAACTTTGAAGAGATTCTCATCAAAATTCCGAGCTTTTTCCTTCTTTTCTACATCTTAAATAATTACGCCCGTGCCTAATAAGCCGTGTTTTAATATAAAACTTATTGATATATCTACGTATAATAATATTTCTTTAAAATGATGTATATGTACGTTTAAATATCGATTCAAGCAAAGATATTTCTGGAATATTTACGACGCTAATCGGCTTAGTTTATAATTAGGAAAATTCATTATATACATTTTTGTATGTTGTGATAAATTTCGTAGCGAGTGAAATGCGTGACGGAATTTTCTGACGAAAGTATTCGCTTTATTTTTCAGACATGACGAATATTTGCTTTGGGGGTGTAAAAGAATTTCGCGACTGAATAAATACGCCAACTTTTTTATTATTTAAAAATAAAAATTCGCCGTAACATCAATGCAATATTGAAAATGCTTATGTAGGAGCTTCGCTCGTTATTTATTTTGAGTTTATTTTGTACATAAAACTTTCAATGCCTCAAGAAGAGTCATGAATAATTTATTTGTATACTTTGGAATTTATTGCGACCATTATTCAAGTTGTAATGTAGCGTCTGAGATTTGTTTCATCGTTTGTGCCCGGATTTATATTTTAAGATTTATTTAAATACGATTAATTTCGGGTTTAATTAATCTGAATTTTCTGTATTTAATGACATATGCCCCGCTAGCTCTATATGAAGGTTAAATTCAATATCTGCTTCCTGTTGGTATTCCAGCTTCAGGCATCCCGGATATTACTGGGGTGGAGATTATTACGCCTCAAGTACGTTCAATTCAGAAACACAACTCAGCTGGAATAAATAGTCGCTTCCTCTCAAATATACTTCAAATCCTAATTCCAACGTTGCCTTGTCCTATGCAGATTGCGTTCAATAAGATTACAAAACCAGGATTTCATCTGCGCTTTTCTCCGAAATGGGTCAAGTACTACCCCGTATATGTTTAATCATCTTTATATAACAATGGATTTTAATATCAGATTATGCACGAGTGAAGACTATTACTATTTGCATAAAATATTAATTTAATTTCAACAAAGATATCGTTTCATCGGAATTTATTCATAAAAACCACATTTGCCGGCGCCTATAGGTCGTAACCACATGTCTACAATTTTCTTCACTCGTGTGTATATATTCGGATACGTCAGCAAATTACGTAAATATTAAACCAGCTCATTATGCCCGAACTCATCAGCAGAATCAGGATTGCCCATTTCGAGTTAAGGGTCTCGATTTAATCCTATTAAATCTTTAGTGGGTCACAAATGACCTGCTCTGTGTACATATTGATGTCAGTCTAGTCTGAGCCTATAAATTCGTTAATTATACCACATTTTATTAAAAAAATAAATAGATTGAACGTATATTATATATTATTATATACCGTGACCTTTATGATGTCAAATTAAATTCAGCCATTTAAATTAATCGTTGCTCCCCCTTTTTTCCAGCGTTCAAATATACCGGAAATAATTTGAGAATAATAAAAAAATTATCTCAGTACTAGATTGGGAATTAATTCAATCCCTCGTTCCGTTCACTTTTGTGGTTTCTTCTTGACAAAAAGCTGACTACTCATTTCGTGTATGTGAAAATCTGAATATGCCAAAGATACCTACACAATTCCCGTGAAAAATACAACGGGAATGGAATGCTTTCCGTGCCGGAAAATGCGATAAAGAAAATCCGGAAGAGCGAATCTTTTGCGCCACAAATATTCAAACGTACTCTTCAATGTAAATACATATGTACGTCTATTACATTATAATGAGATCATTTTTTATAAGTGTATTAAATATATTATATATTGATTAAATCTTTTAGTCAGTTAGCGCAATAGTATTGCCGACTGCTGAAGATGGATATTTGAGCTCAATATCAACTTGATTCAAGATTTTAAATTAATAGTGAAAACTAGTGACATTTCTATAAATTTTAATATACCATGTTTTTGATTAATTATATCCTTGCTATTTTAAATAACCGATTACAATACATTATGTTTCATTTTAACAAAAAAAAAATATTACATACATATTAATCTAAAATTAAATTACTCTCATTGTTTATAGATAATTCTCTTCTTAAAAAAATAGGTGGTTAACGTTATAATGTGTTTCAAGAAGATTTTATCTATATTTTTTTCTCTTATTGATTGCTTAACGTCTTAAATGAAAAATAATCTGAAAGTGCGAGGTGTACTTCCGATGATTATTTGCGTTTTTTCATCTACTATTTTTGCTTTGTGAGCCTCAACAAGGCACTTTTGTTAAATAATAGTTCCCAATCTATTAGATAAATTTAGATGTTTAGCTCAGTATTTGATTTAATATTTTTAGTTGTTAGCAATAAACGCTGCTGTAATTATTTCTTCAGATTTTATGGTTTATAATGGTTGATGGCCTAATTAAAATGCAACCAAATGCACAAATATTATCCCGGATGTTTGAATTTTTATCAGCCACTGTTTTTTTTTCTTTTCGTCTTGTCTAAAGTAGCTTTTACTGTCTAAAATTTTTTTTGTGTTCTTGGTTGTCTCTATTCACCCTTATTTATAAAAAAAGGTTTTATATAATGAAAATTAAAGCCGTAAAACAGTGTAATAAAAAATATCTCACAAAAAAGAATGTACACTGCCGTGTTTCTACTAAAATTGGACCCTAAAAACAGTATACAAAATAATGGATTTCGTTCTGGACAACCTAATATAATATTTTATCGATCGTATGCTTTGCTCTTAATATTACTTCTAAGAAATTTATGTCCCGATGCGTATTTTATTTATAAAATTATTCTACATGTTATAACTTTATTTAATTTGCGTTTTTAATCAAGGAGAATAAAAATCTCTAACTACGTTAGAAACCGACTAAAGAGGAAAGTTGGCAGACCTTTAAATCTTTCCAAAGTATAAAACATTTCCCTTGTTAAACGAATTAAAAATAATTTATAAAGTACCACAAAGTATTTTTTTAAAATGGATAGAAAATATCGTTGATGTTCATATACTTGCAAATTTTACGTTGCGCAAAATCAATTCAGTCTTTGGTTACAATTTTTTTTATATTTTATGTTATACTATTTTTGGATCCATTAATTTTTTGCCATTTATGATCTAAAATGTATTTAAAATAATGTTTCAACTCTAGAATTAGGACATTAAATTATGATATTAGATCATTCAATATAAATAAATATGATGTAAGTAATTATAAAAAAATATAACAAATTTGATACTTTAAATTTAATTAAATAATCAAAATCAATTTATATAATCGTGGAATTTTTGGACTCTTTAAGCTCTTTTTAAATATATAAGAAATGTGACTAAGATTTTCGTCTTTATAGTGCCTTAATAATTGGCTACAATATCATAAATTTAAATTCTAGGTTTTTCTATCTGTTCAGTTGTAACGACTCTGTTATCGAAACAAAAAGCTTATATATTTAATATGCTTACAATAAATAAATAAATCTTATCTTAAAGAAATAAATATTGTATCCTATAGTTTATCCACATTCGAATTTATTAATCCTAAATAAATTCAGATAAAAATATCTCATTTTATTTATATAATTTCTGAAAATCCAAACAATCATTATTTTCTTACATAGATATACGAAAACACACAAACTTGTTTTTTTTATATCATAACCAACAAGTCACGTAGCGTATATCAGATATAAGAATAATGGTTGAGGATAATATAATTCTATCAGACCGTGTCCATCCATTTGGGAAATGTGAATCATGGGCGATGTATCGGAAGAAATCTTATCGAAAGCAAATATCTGAACAGAATACCATATTTAATTAATAATGTCATATATTAGCTTATCCAAAAGAAATTCATGGTTTTTTAATTAGCCTGAACTTTATTTTTTAATTTATAATATAATATACCCTTATTTTTTTTATATTTTGTGTAATTTTAAATTCCCCTTCTTATGAAAGCAAGAAGGTTTCTACGCAAGATATGAAACTACCCCTTTCCGGTTTAACATATTATAATAAAATTATTTCAGGGTATTCCATAAAATGTTGTATCAGGCGCCGAGTCCTCAACGAAAAAAAGAACCAGCTCCTAGAGAGAACAAGCTGAGACTATTTCTCAAAAGATCATCTGAACCACTGCTCAATCTTCAGAACGCTGCCAATCAGGTGATTTTCGTTGATTTTTTACGATTAAAATCCGATATATACTATTCGATATAATGTTATGCATATGTGAAAGCTTTCGGTATTGACGAAAATCATTTTTTTATACATGTTGAAGCCCCGAACGGGTTTCATCAATTGAAGTATGTAGATCCCTGTAATACGCCCCCTATACGTTCCGTATTTAATGTTTCTTTAGTAACATGTGTGTTTGTGTATATCCGACAGCGTTCTGTGTACGCGCAACAATTGGCCCCGATCCAAGAGGTAAACCCTTTATTCCTCAGGAAGGCTCTATCTCTCACTCAATCATCTATCATCATACTCATATAAATAATTATATATTAAATGTTGTTTAAAATATAATTAATCGTACGTGTACGTCTGTTTCTGTGTAGTTCGCCTTCGTATCCAATAAAATATTTAGATTTATGTACAAAAATGCATGTGTGTGTGAAATTTTAAACACGTGAAACATAATTCTATCTCTACTTAAAATTTCAGGATGATATATCCCTTGCTCTCTACTATAGTAATTTAAATGTGGCATGAAGACTTACAGACTTTTCCATTGATCTATGTATATTCCTTCAAACCTATCCTTATGCTCTGTACAATAGTGTCTATGTGTATTAAATTAAGTTGCAAATTTAATTATGTTTTTTTGCATACATAGGTTTTATTATTTGTGTGCGTCTACAAGAAGATTGTCATAACTGCGAATGGTTTAAAATATATATTTTTTTTATTATTATTTTCGGTAGTATGTATAAATATTTTCAGTTAATATCTGCTGCAAGTTCATCAACAATCGTGCTGTTTATGTTATTTTTTTATATATTCTTGTAAATATCAAAATACATCATTGTTGCATTGTAGTGAGCTTTCGATTGATTTTGTTTTCGAAATTATTTTATTCGTTTGTTCTTGCAGCCGTCGTCACAACAGCACCAGACCCTCATCATTGAGGAGTTTGAACCGGACGTTTTCAGGCAACTCATCGAATACATACATACAGGATGTGTCACATTACAACCGAGGACGCTCTTAGGTACAAAAAATATTAGCGTATTATTTTTTATCGTGACAAATTTCTATTGTTTTCTATAATCTTTATCCACAGTTCCGATAATTTTTCGATTCCTCTCTTGTAAAATTGTTAATTTTTTATCAAAAATTGAATCCCAGTATTATTCACGTCTACTAAAGTATTTTTTTATATATAAATGAACACTCTAAATATTAAAAATATGATAATCAGAAGGCGCAATATCTGTTAAATAAGGTGGAAGCTGTAGTACTTCTGAATCAAATTCTCTCATTTTTTCCTGTGTGATTCTTGCGGCTTGTGGCCTTGCGTTGTCATATTGCAGTATACGTCTTCGATTATTTACCAACTGTTTCGCCTTTAATCTTTGTAATTGAACACAATTAACTTCAGCTGTAACTGTTTATCTAGGCTTTAATAATTTATAATGAATTCTCAGAAACGAATCGGTCGCAAACCTTAACAAGAGCGACGAACAGATGGTTATCTTCTGATAAAAGTTTCGGAACTTTCTTGTTGTATCCAAATTCCTTGTCAATTTTTATCGATACTTCTCAAATGGTCTTGTACTGTTGACCATGGACAGCCCATATCTTGTGGCAATGGTTTTGCGAGTGTCGTATTCCACTTACAAATTTAAAGCGGCAACATCAAGTTTTAGAGATCTTCCCAATCTTAGTTTATCGTTTAATTCTCTATCACCACTTTTTATTTTTTTTTAACCCTCTATTGCACTTTCAAAGTTTTCAGACATCTCCATAAATTTCGCAGATGGTCTCGGTAGCTTCTTTTCGATCTCTTAAATTCGATAATAAAAATAGAATAAAAAATTTGCTCAATCTCCGTTATTTGTCATTTTCACTAAGGATTAAAAATGGAAAAAATGAAAACTTTAGACAGCAAATAAAACTTTAAAATGATTAAAAACATTACCTGTTTACTCAACGGTAGTTGGAGGAGACAAACTGATTTAAAATCGCTTTTTTCAATATTCCAAACATTTCCAGTACTTTAACTTTGCAATGGTGGTTAGCTCCTTCCGCGATTTGCTATATTTATCAATTCAACCTAAGCAAAACGTGGTCTTTTTTTCATCATCGAGATTAGGAATATTACTCTTTTCACACTTTCCATATTTTTCTCCAGTGTTGCGTACATCAAAACTCATAATAAATGAATAAACCAAGACTGAGTATTGTTCCAATTGAACTAAAAAATTCTGCATATTTTTTCATCAAACCTTTTCATTATCCCTTTAGATATTTTATTTATAATAATATATGTTTGGTGCAGGTGTGATGAATGCTGCTGATTATTATGGGCTCGATGAGTTGAGGCGTGCTTGCGCTGGATTTGTGCAATGTTGCATCAACGTGGATACGGTTTGTGCACTCCTGGCTTCAGCCGAGAGATACATTCAGTATAAATGCACAAAGTCACTCGTGCAGAAAGTTCTGGAATTCGTGGACGAGCATGGAAATGAGGTTTTAAATTTGGGATCTTTCACCCTTCTTCCGCAACACGTCGTGAGGCTCATTTTGGCTAGGGACGAGCTGAAGGCCGACGAGTTCACCAAATTTCAAGTACATATAACTCATCTGTAATATAATTCATTGATTCAATGCATTGATATGATTTCCTGAATTTTAGGCAGCTTTAATGTGGGGCAAAAAGTATTGCGACACTAACCACAACACGACACTGAAAGAGGTCATCGGCAACTTTTTGGAATACATTCAGTTTCACAAGATTCCGGCTAACGTCTTGATGAGGGAGGTACATCCGCTGGGATTGGTTCCGTACAGCATCATCATGAATGCGCTTGCATATCAGGTGTGTCTTCAAGTTATCAAATTTGTATAAGCCGATTTTTATCATTATCCATCAATTTAAGTTTATATTTTATTGATTTTGTGTTTATACCCTTGTATATATTCGTGTTAAAGCTTTCGCGTAATTCTCCAAGACGCTGTTACATTAGGAGAGTCTGATTATTTTTTTTCATTCTACCCCCTTCTGTATGGAGGCGACCTAGATCCGGCAGTTTAAGCTTCACTCCGATTGATATCGCATAATAACAAACATCCGGGACATAACATTCACCTTCTCTCTTTAATGGCTTCCGCGTGATGTTCCATTTTATGTCGAGGCTTTTGTATACAGCCAAGTCTCTTTTTATGCGTTTATTTTTAAAACTGTTCCAAAGCTTGGCGATAAAGGGCGAAATAATAAAAAAATATATTTAACAATTTTTTTACATTAGTCGAACTCAATTCCAATAAACGGACGTACAAGGAATATAAGAGTTATAATATACAGTCAACCCTCCTATAGCGTTTATTTATGCTTCATATGCTAAAGTATTTTAAAAAAAAATACTTAAAAACTTGTCCCCTTGAACTCCTCTGGCACCATTTGTTGCGAATGAAAAAACTGGAAAAAATATGCTAGGTCAATACCCTCTCGCGCAATGGGTCAAATGTTTGATTTGCTCCAAATCGCAAAATACAAAAGAACCTAACCCCATATTCTGTATGGGTGCCTAACTTTCTATAGCGTTTTGGTCCCTATTTGACCGTTATAGAAGGGTTGACTGTAGTAGTTTTTAGTAGAGACTTTTAGTTAGATAAATACGGCTTCCCGGCGCCTCGTCGTTTTTATTATTTTATTTTTTATCATCGCTATCATGTTTTTATTTTACTTTCATGTATTTTTCCAAATCTTCATATCGGAACCTGGTTGCAGGCAGACCCAGCAAGTGTCGACCCCGGAAAGCTGTCCCCACATCGAGTGAGACGCGCCGGACGCTCCATGTCCGTGCAGAGCTCCCTCGACCCGTACGGCTCCATCACCACGCTGTCCTCCTCCGGCTCCTCGGACCTGCCCTCGGACGGCCGCCCGCCCAATTAACCCGCGGGGAACGTCCCCCGCCCCGCCCGCCCTCCCCGCCCTCCCCGCCCAGACATCTGCCTCACCCGCGCCGACTCCGCCCGACCCCGCTCCGACTCCGACCGCTCCAGGCGCAGCTCCGACAACGACCGCTCCAGGAGGGACTCCGATGGAGAGAGATGCTCGCCTCGCCAACTTTCCGCCCTTCTCCTCTCCAAAGCGGATAGCTTCGGCAAGAAGACGCCCAGTCCTACGGACCGCTCGCGCAGGGGATCCGACAACGAGAGGTCCGCCTCTCCCCGAGTTCCCATCACGAAAACGGAACTCCTCACTCGAGCCACTCCGAGTCCGTCGGATCGCTCGCGAAGAGGTTCGGAGAACGAGAGAACGTCTCCGAAGCCACCGCCTCGCCTGGACCGCCCCCTCTCCCCGACGATAGACAGACCGGGTCCATCGTCGAAGCCGACCGACAGCGGTAGAGTATCACCGAAGAAAGAATTGCCGACGAAGAAGCTCGAATCGGAAAGAGCGTCCTGTTCCAAGCCGCTGACCGAAAAATTAGGACTGTTTTCCTCGATAAAGAGGGCAGCTAGTAAAAAATTCGCAGAGAGCAGGAAATCTCCGACGTTCTTTACTAAAACGCCCGTCGAATCTTTCCCATTGCGCAAACAGGCGACGCTGCACGACGCCCCGCGTTCCAAATCCGATTCCGCCCGTCATGCCGTATTCACTCGCCAAATCTCCGAGACCGTAGCTTCGGCCATCGATCCAATATTTGACAAATGTCATCCCAAAAAACCGGAATCACAATTCCCCGTGCGCAAGTCTACGTCCGAAGTGGAAACCACCTTTCCGTTCGAGAGGAATTTTCCGTTCGTCAAAAAAGCGCTGTCCGAGCTGGAAAACAGCTTTCCGTTTTTCAAACGCAACATAGAAACGACATTTCCTTCGTCTTCGGAAATAGAGACGAGTTTTCCGGCCACTTCGACCGAAATAGAAACCACTTTTCCGTACGTCCGCACCGCGCGGGCGGACGGACAGAGACCGGCTTCCGTTTCGCCGAAACACACTTTCACTTTTAAAATTGTCCTGAAAAAAGTCGAAAGCACGCCGAACGCGTCTCTCGATACGCTGTTTTCTTAAATCTCTCTTTCTAGTATTATAAAATCGGCGAGAGAGATGAAATCATTTTTTACGAGATAATTTCATCTCTCTCGCCGATCGATAGTGTCGCTCGAGCGACATCACAGCTCCTGTAACGGAATAAAAATCGGGGGTATATCACTCAAGTCTTCCCAATGATCGGCGGCGGTCGTCTCAATATTCTATATATTCTAAACCGTTCCGTTCGACGTCGAACGGACGCCCAAATCTCGACCGCCGCTCTCTTGAAATCGCGATTATTTCTTGTGGTGCTTCGCCGATCGTCATCGACTAAAAAAAAATATTGCGAAGCACCGATCTATAAAAACCCTCGTATATGTAATTTTTATATACGATTTTTTAGATATGTTTTTACACAAAATTGACTACGTAATTTTTACGAAAATATTATAATATTTCAAATGTGTGATTCGTTTTAAAAAAAATCAACCTTATGATAAACTTAAGATTAATTTTAATCGTCGTCATAATTTACAATTGTACGTCCTCGGAATATTATAATTTTTTACGAGCATTATATTTTAAACTAAAAGGATTCTGTTAACGTTCCCTCAAAGGGATTATATTGTACGTATATAAAATAATTGATCATTCTGTTCGCGTCAGAGTTTTGCTAGCCAAAACGGTAGACACTCTGAAATAATATTACTATTAATAATAATTAAAATATCAATAATCGTGTAAATATATGTTATTAAATACCACTGCAACACACTGCAAACGATACCTTATATGTATTATCTAAAGACGAGTGTCAAATTTGAATTTTGGCATATTGACTGATGTTTAAACTTTCGATTTCTATGTGTGTGATTAATTTATTATTCGCGTATTATAAACGTTTACCATTAGTAGAAAGCGACATTTAAGATAATCGACGTGTGTCAGCTATCATTTTTGGCTAATAATCGCATTGTTTAAATGTTAATCTTAACGATAAGTACTATCAGTATTTGATAAGTGAAAGTGTGTTATTCGGTGGGAACAATGTTGTATTAAGTGTATTTTTTATCAATTTTTCGATGTATCCAAGCTTGTAATCACTATACGAAACCCTTATCGTCGACGTTGTCAAATATTGGATTTCCCAAATTAAACGATTCGTATCGTAAAGGCTGGCCCTTGAATGAAAAAAAAACGTGTGCGTGTTAATTCTAGATATATGTATATCGATGGTAATATTAATATTTAGTATATAAGATTAATTTTAAAATCTTCGTGCCCTGAGCCGGAATTCGAAGATGAGTTTATATGTGGACCACAAATGAGTAGTGAGTAGAATTATGTTATTTTCGCGTTTCATTTAAATTATTACTCCGTTTGATAGATTAGATATTATTATTATTTTATAATAGTGTTTTAATTTTTTTTATGAGTTTAATTTGAAGTTTTTCTAGTTAGTCGCTTTTTCTTAGTGATGGGGTATTTTATAAAATTGGTATAAGTCTATAATTAGTACATATAGTATAATGTGTGTGATTTTTGAATGAGAACATCTTTGGTGTTCAACAGAATGAAATTCTTTCGGCCAACACTATGTGTGATAGAAAAACATGTAAGAGCTTATTCGTATAAACAATATATCTTAAAAGAATAGATCGTATATGTTTCAATGTCTATTCTAATTTAATTTTCATATTAATATGTCAATTGTTTCGTGAGATGAAGCGTCTTTCTTATGTAATTATTTCAAAGTACTGTGCGTGAAAGTTTCTAAATCTAAATACTTTCATTAATTTAAAATATATATGTTTTTACGAATTTTGGTAACAAAAAAGCATGGATTTGTGCTAGGAATTGGATTTGATGTAATTGCAAAACGTCGTGTTTATCAGCAATGTTTTGGAAAGATTCTTCGGTGATATTGTATCAAAAAAAAAAAAAATGAAATGCCTATGGAATATATTAGATTATCATTGAAATATTTTTAAAACAATTTCAAATATAAGGAGATAAAAAATTATATGTATCATAATATTAGGAATTTAACTTATTATCAATTACAGGTTTAATGCAAATTTTATTGTTTGCAGTATCGAGATCTCAGCCGATCCCAGCCATTTTAAATGTATATGTTAGTACATAGTATGTAAAATTTATTGTATGTGCATAGTTGATGATTGCAATAATTTAAGAGTACATCTGCGGTCTCACCAATAATATTAATACACGAACTAAAAAAAATATTAAAAACAATTATAATTATGCCTATTAAATCTAATACTTGCATTGCAATCATTGATTATATTAAATTATTCATAAATGTTGTTAATTTCGTGTTTTCAATGTTTAATGTATTGAGCTAATCGTTGATTTTTTAAATTATATTATTTATATCATATATCATTTATACATTAATTTTATTTTTTAATTTATAACTAATAATTGTCTAATAACATTTTACGTATTGAATATCGATGTGATTTTGAATATTTACATACAAATATGTAATGTCTGTAAGTGTTGAATATTTATCAAATAAATTACTCTTTTAAAAATATGCATTTTTTATTAATTGTTTTTGTTTACTATATATTTTTAATTACTAGAAGAATTTATGATAGCATTGTACATTATCAGATAATGATAATCCATTTTCTTGCATACATAGTCTTAAAAGATTTATAAACGTAAGATTAAAATATATTTTTTTAGATAAATATGACATTGCTATAATTATTAATCCATGATTTAAAAGATTTTGATTTTTTTTATATAATATATTTTAATAATAGTTTAAGATTATCTGATAATGCAGCATATATACATATAAATAATATTACGAAAGATAAATAAATTCAGTTCGTTCCAATAAGTTCAATACGATGCGCGTAATGTGAGTCAGCATTCAAAATAATTAAATATTTATTAAAAATATCGTTTTACATTTATTTTTATTTCAGAAAGATCTGTTTATCTATTTTATCTGTAATATTATTCATCGACAATGCAGCCGCATATAAAAACCCGAATTTTGCAGAAGGACATTCGGTAATCGTGCATTTATTTGAATGGAAATGGAATGATATTGCAGATGAATGTGAACGATTTTTGGGTCCAAACGGATTCGGAGGCATACAACTGTCTCCTGTCACCGAGAATTTAAAACTGTTCAGCATGGATCGTCCTTGGTGGGAAAGATATAACCCAATATCTTATAAAATCATCAATCGGTCGGGCAATGAAGAGGAATTCGAAAATATGTGCAAACGCTGCAATGCTGTTGGAGTCAGGTAGTTATTATA
>JAGXCT010034976.1:23363-53396 GCA_022495035.1 Philopotamus ludificatus
TTTGGGATCTATTTTCATAAATTCATTTCTTACAAAATATACCCCATCGGCTAGAGCCATTGGTTTCTAGCCGTCAAGGTTAATTCATTAACAAAAATCCCATATTATATTATATATCATAATCAGATAACGAATATCGAATTTATTTTATCAACATAAACAAACCAAACACAATATAATTCTCGATTTATTGAGATTGCATATTCACTCGGAATTTCCAAAAATATAGATAGTGCAAAAACACGTGTCATTTTTTATATTAATTTATTAAGTGCAATAACAAAAACACAACGTATTTTTAACGAATTACACTCCACCCTAATATAGCGCAGAGATCAGAACCGCTCTATAGAAGAATATACACCCATACAAAAATGATCGTTTTTAACCAAGCGTCATCCGCCTTTTTTATTTCGAATGGCGTCTATATTGGATGAGCCATTAGCACTTTTTAAGATTTATAATAAGTGTTACGTGTATTAAATGGGTTTATTATACCAGAATAAGAATAGTTTAAAATCCTGAAATGTTTATTATGTATTTATAAAAAAAATGTAAGTCGACTTTCTTGGCCACATTTTGTTTCATAACCAGAGATGATAAAAATATGTTCTTACTTAATTGATTGAATGTCAGTCACAGAAAAGAATACGACAACCAAATTAAGCAACAAAAAGCTACTGGAAAATATTCTTCCAATGCGCAGATTTATGTAGAATATTACATACAGTAAACTTTCCGATGCCTCTTCCTCTTAGAACGTAAATTTTCATGGTCAAATTACATTTGGTAAGTATGTATGTAATGCACGCAAAAATCAAAAAATATTTGATGTATCGATGTTGAAAACAACCACGTCGTCTGAAGGGGATTTCTCAGAGACCCCAAGCATTCCAAGTCACGATATTGATTAAAAATGGATTTTTCTAAGAAATAAAATAGTTATTCATGATATGCTTCTTAATTTGGTCGATATTGTGGATTTTTTAACTAATCATTATGATGTGTAAATGACACGCGCACTCAGCGTTCTCAAGTTGCTCGCTGTACGTGTTGCTCGTACGTTTCACTCGCACTTGTACAGCATGTGAGCGGGATAAAACATCGCGCCCGTGGCAACAGCAGCGAATATTGTTATTTTTATTTTTTTTTGCAATTGCAGACAATAAAGGACAATGTTTTCTTATAATATGTAATTTTAAACTTTTTTAGTTAAATACAAAAAGTTTAGGACATGTAGGATTTATATTATTAGAGTTGGTCGATAATTACGTATTATAATACATTGTCGTGCGAAATAAAAAAATCTGGTTAACAGCTTTTGAATATCGTCTAAAAATCGTCCAGTCCTTAATTTTTTATAATGATTTTTATGGTGAGTTAAATTAATCTCGTACATGTCCAAATTATAATAATAACCTTAATATTCTGCGCAGTCTTATAAGAATACCTATAGATTAATATAAATAATATTTATTTATTTATTTTGTCAGATGTTGACATTAAAATAAATCGTCATGATCATCTTAGGATAATATAAAACCAATAAAATGTGCGAAATTATTGTTTTTCTCAAAAAATTCATATTAATGGCATTCCCCACTGGTTATTCCCCTTAAGATCTAGCACTTTTCAAAATCTTCGAAGCACATCTGGAACGCAAATTTATGTAAGTTTAGTTTTATCAACAATTCTATCCTATTCTTCTCGATGTAGACAAAACGACGACTTTTCATAGTTTTATTTCATTTTCGGGAATAGGGATTTTTTACGATAAACCTTTTGGACACACAAAAATTAAGTAAATATACAATACGGCTACTAATGCCAAAGTACGTCGGGGACAATCATGTGAAGACAAACAATAAAAAATTAAGACAATTTAACATTTAAAAAATAAAAAATTCATAATATTTAATACATCACAAAGATTCTTCATCCTAAATATTCAAATTATATTCTGATGATTATTTGATGTAGGTTATATAAGACAGATAAGCGGTTCTCTATCTTGTAATTTCAAAATAAATTAATTAATTTCATTTAACAAATGGCTAATCTCCAATATATCGCAAGGCGTAAGAGGAATACTGATAAAACCGTAATTATATTATTTCCAGAATTTTTGCCGATGTTGTTATTAATCAAATGGCCGGGGAGTGGGAAGAATTTGAAGGAACCAATGGATCAATAGCCATATTTAACGAATGGAAATTCCCTGCAGTTCCATACACGAGAAAAGATTTTCACGATCCATGCGAAATAGAAGAAGTCATTGATCCTGATGTATAATTACCACATATTGTTTTAGAATCTAGTTAATCAATAATTAATTATGAAATTAAATATAATATTAATTTATTATCAGTATCGCAAATGTCGTATCTTCGGCATGCTGGATCTGGATCAAAGCACTGAATATGTCAGAGGCAAGATTTTAAATTTAATGAATCGATTAATAAACTTTGGCGTTGCTGGATTTCGGTAAATATAAAAATTCAAAATAAATAAATTATAACATAAACAAATATTTTAATTTACAGCATCGATGGAGCAAAACGTATGTATCCAAAGGATTTAAAAGAAATATATAAAGGATTGAATAATTTAAACATTGATCATGGATTCAAATCGAACACTAGACCGTATATTTATCAGGAAGTTCCGGATCTAGGCAATGAATCCGTTAGTAAAGATGAATATACGCCTTTGGGCGTTGTCACTGAATTTTTGGTATAGTTATTAAATTATTGATATAATTATTAACTATTAAAAATCTGTAATTAATAATGATAAATTTCAATGAATAGTTCGGTATAGAGCTTGGCAAAACAATACGTGAAGGAAAATTGAATTCTTTGATAAATTGGGGTCCAAAATGGGGATTTATTAAAAATGGAGATGCTCTGGTATTCGTCGATAATCATGAAAATCAACGTGATCATGGCATTGGTGGAGATCACGTATTCACTCACAAGCATCCAATGCAATATAAGGTATATATGCATTTATCTAATTGCATCTATGCATTTTCTAATTAATATATATTTATTTCAAGATTGCAAATGCATTCATGTTAGCTCATCCGTATGGAGAACCTAGAATTATGAGTTCGTTTAATTTCGAAGACATTGATATCGGACCTCCTATGGACGATGCCCAAAATATTATATCTCCAACGATAAATGAGGTTAACTTAAAATATTTAATAATTATAAAATTATGCAATTTATTCATGTAATTACATTGATAGAATGGTTCTTGCGGAGATGATTGGATTTGTGAACATCGATGGTCTTCCATTTATCGAATGGTTACGTTCAGAAATACAGTCATAGGAACAAATTTGGTAAATTGGTGGGATAATGGCAACAATCAGATTGCATTTGGCAGAGGAAAAAAAGGCTTTATCGTGATCAATAATGAATCCAATGTGCTTGAGAAGAAATTACAGGTAATTCTCTGTATATAATTATTTTTACGTACAATTAATAATATCTTTTGCTCAAATTTAGACATCGTTGCCTGAAGGAATATATTGCGATATTATTACCGGTGGGCGTCAATGATGGAATTTGCGTCGGCAAAAAAATTGATATAAATAAATCCGGCGTGGGATTGTTTAAAATTGATGCATTTAAAGCTGATAATGATGCTGTTTTAGCTATTCATACAGGAAAAGAGGTAAATATGAATTTATATTTGAAATGTATTATTATCATCTGTTAATTAAATAATTACATCAATATCATTAAATTTATAATTAATGTATATATTTGATCTTTGTTTTAGTCGAGATTATAAAGAAATATTTAATAAATATGGAAGGTTTTACATTTATTTAGAGGAAAGAATAAACAAATCATCATTGTATTAAATCTATAAATATATAATACTACACAATACTAGATATCTGTATGTGAATAATATTAAATAAATTGTTTGATAAATATTTTATTTTATTTCAATATATGCCCAACGAAAATGTTGTTTTTCGACATCGTCCTTTTTTATCGTGTGTTGTGTTTTGGTTGTCAATCTTTTTATATATATTTCTTTTCCTATTGGTCGGTGGTTATCTAGTACAGCTTTTAAAAAAAATACATAAATTGCATGCTATACAAATTTTATCAAAAAACCAATGCAGAAAAAAAATATTCGATATTTACAGAGATATATCAAATATTAGGCAGTTCAGAATAAATTTAAACTATATCAAAGTGGAAATTTTGAAAAACAAAATAAACCTCGATGTGAGAGAGTGGTGAAAGTGTAAAATGAGGTGTCACGGATCGAAATTTAAGCAAATTCGACTAAATCTAATCATGAAGATGAATGCAAATCTGTTCGAATTCGAATGTGTCAAAAATTAATCAAATTTAAGGAGAATCCAACATTTATTCGACATGTTGTGACAGGGGAAAAGTGGATTATGGTCGAATTAATTTCGTAAAAACATTGGCTTTCTAAAGGGCATGTACCAGTAGCAACGCTGAAACTGATCTAACGGTCAAAGCGGTCATTTTATCTGGATGGCACGAGTTTAAAGGAATACTTCAATATAAAACTTTTAAATATGGCCAGACAACAAAGGCATAGTTCTTTTATAAGTTGGAACGAATAAAATAAGCAATTCGTGGGGAAGACCCAGAATATTCAATAGCGAAAACATATTTTTTTCCTCCTCCTCATTCTCCTCATTCTCGAAATGAATCATTTGTTGTAAAATTATTCATCCAATCAGTTTAGTCACATTGTAAAAAATCAAACAACGACAGCTTAAGGGTACTTTAGGTGACCTCTGGATATTTTTAGTTTAAAATAATCAATACGTGCCATCGCAAAGAGCTCTCGATGAAATCCGAACCATTTCATTATTCATCATAAAAAACAGACAACTCTAAGTTTATTTGATTTCAATGTGTATTTCAGAGTGTTTTCTGAAATACATTAATAAAATTTTAGAGAGATGTATGAACTAACTTTCAAAAACCCCAAAAATATTATTTATTGCAATGAAATTTAATGTAGTATACAGGGATCAGATAAAAGCGTAAGCCAGTGTCGACCGTAGCTACAGGTTCTCCGATTCTGACACAGTCTAGAAGACGAGCCTCGTCCTGGAATAAGTCATATAGAGCTCGATGAGGACGTCTTGCAAACCCTGGTGGAACAAAAATCCCAAACTTGAATAGACTCAGAACTCAGAATAAATAGTATAAATAATCGTTGTCTTTAAAAAAAAATAAAAACTTCAATGTTCGCTTCTGTTGCTACCGGCTCGATGTTTTTTCTTCCTCGCGTCCAGTACGATGTGCCAAATGCGAGTGAAACGTACGAATGACACGTGCTGCGAGAGCTCAGTCGGCGGCGAGACATCGCCGAGTGCGCGTGTCATTTACGCGTCATGATGATTAATTAAAAAATCTAAAATATCGACCAAATTTTGAAGCATATCATGTATAACTATTGTTATTCTTAGAATAAACAATATCTTAACTTGAAATCCTTCGAGTGTCTGACAGACCCCCTTCGGACGAGGCGGTGCGGTTTAATTCAGCTCTAAATTTGTATTAAGGACACTTGAATTTTATAAAAATAGCCTTTTAGTTATACCTGTTAGATGGAAAAACATTTTAGAAAATGGATGAGTATATTTTAGATTATTATTTGCGTTAGTTATTCGTCTCAAACCACATGATCTGCGCCACGAAATCGCAACTTCTTCCTGAAAGACAGCGTTTGCTAACCCCTTTTATATTCAAACGACACGCGACGTGCGAACTCTAAGCATTAAATCGAGTAATCAAAAAATATTAATAATATTTTTAATATTTAAGTGACTGAAAAACTTATTCGAGGTAGAGGATGGACACGAAAGGGTTCGTGGAGGAAGAGCATCGCAGCATTGTTTATTTTTGGTTGCAAGTGAATACATAAAATGAACATATGTACATATTAACTTCTTAATTCTATAAACTTCTAGTCGGATATCATATCAGAAATCAGTAGTCATATTTTTTCCATACATCAACAATATTTTGTTATACTCATGTATTGGAAGCATGCGAATCTTTTATTTCTTTAAATTAGCAACATATTAAGAGTATATTAAAGTTATAACATACGTGATTTAATTGTGAAACATGCGTATATCATGCGACTAACAAATGATATATTTATATAAGTATTATTGATTACATTGTTATTATCAAAAATTTTAAAAAGTATTCGATCTTAATTGCGTATTAAATATGCATCACAAAAACTGATATTATTCAATATTGGGATTAATCTGAATTAATATGATATGATACAAATAAAAATAATACGTCGTTCAGATTTAATTACGTGATAGTGTTTATAATCTGTATTATATTGATATTAGAAATCAATATAAAAGATTGCTCGTCTGGCAGTTGTCTAATCCATGAGATTTTTTGGTGGGAAAACGTCAGAAAATAGGTATGTCATTAATAAAATATATTTTTATGGAATATGTGATTAATTAATTTATTTTATAGCAAAGCAATCATGGGGCGTTTGACGCTCATGTTCTTACTGTGCGGCCTGGTGGCTTCTGCATTATCGCAAAAGAATCCTAATTTCAAGGATAACAGAACAACAATGATCCATCTGTTCGAATGGAAATGGAACGATATTGCCGATGAATGCGAAAGATTTTTGGGTCCCAAAGGATATGGCGGTGTGCAAGTTTCCCCAGCTAACGAGAACCTGATGATTCCAAGCAAAAATCGACCGTGGTGGGAAAGATACCAGCCAATTTCTTATAAATTGATTACGAGATCAGGAGACGAAGCTGCTTTTGCTGATATGTGCAGACGATGCAATGCCGTAGGAGTCAGGTAATCAATTAATTTTATTATACATTTTAAATATTTATATAATTATAAATTAATATTTTTTAGGATTTATGTAGACGTAGTCGTTAATCATATGACAGGAACTTGGAATGAAAACGTAGGAACAGGAGGATCGACAGCCGGTTTCAGCACATGGGATTTTCCAGCTGTACCATACAGCAGAACCGATTTTAATTCACCAGTCTGCCAAATCAACAACTACAATGATCCAATTGAGGTAAATCATTTTTTTCATAAAAAAAAAATATTAAAATCATAATTATTATTAACAAAAAATCAACTTTAGGTGCGCAATTGTGAATTAGTGGGTTTGAAAGATTTAGATCAATCTAAGGAATATGTCAGAGAAAAAATTGTCGATTTCTTAAATAAGCTTACAAGTCTCGGAGTCGCTGGTTTCCGGTAAATAATATTTAAAAAATATTACCTCATCAATATATTTATTTTTTATTTTATTTTGATAGTGTTGACGCTGCTAAACACATGTGGCCATCTGATTTGCAAGTTATTTTGGGAAGACTCAACGATCTTTCAACCGCACATGGATTCCCATCAGGAGCTAAGCCTTATATCTTCCAGGAAGTAATTGATCTCGGCGGTGAAGGTATAAGCAGAGATGAATATACACCCCTCGGCGCTGTGACTGAATTCAGGGTAAATTAATACAAAAAAATATTCATATAAATAAATATTTATATTTAATTAATGTATAGGCAGGAGCAGAATTGGGAAGATGTTTCCGCGGACAAAATGCGCTGAAATGGTTGGAAAATTGGGGCGTCGGTTGGGGACTTTTACCTTCAGGAGATTCTTTGCTATTCATCGACAATCACGACAATCAACGCGGACACGGAGCTGGTGGAAGCAACATTTTGACATACAAAGATGGAAAACCATACAAGGTTTTAATAATTCTATCGTATCAAAATATATTTAAATATGGATTTTAAAATTGTATTAATTTTAGGCGGCAATCGCTTTCATGTTGGCACATCCTTATGGTACTACAAGAGTGATGAGCTCATTCGCTTTCACAGATCCTGAAGTCGGACCACCAATGGACGCTCAACAAAATCTTCTTTCGCCTACAATCAATCCTGTATTTATTGCAAAAGGAATATATTAATAAATTACATAATTATAATATAATATATATTTAATTTAGGATGGAAGCTGTGGAAATGGTTGGGTATGTGAACATCGTTGGAGAGCCGTCTACGAAATGGCTGGATTCAGAAATGAAGTCAGCGGAACTGCATTGACCGATTGGTGGAGCAATGACAACAATCAAATCGCTTTTTGCAGAGGTAACAAGGGCTTCATTGCCCTCAACATCGAAAACAATGACCTCAGACGAAATATGAAGGTAAATCAAAAAATTAATTGAAATTTAAATCATATTTTTATTATATTATTATTATTTTATATCTAGACTTGTCTGCCAGCTGGAACATATTGTGATATTATAACCGGTGGCAAAAATGGTAGCAGCTGTGTCGGAAAGACAATTACCGTAGATGGTGCAGGTAATGCTGATATTGTTATCACCGGTGGAGAAGCAGAGGCTATTCTTGCCATTCACACTGGAAGTGCTGTAAGTTAAAATTAAAATCCATTCATTATTCAATGATTTTAATATTACTTTATTTATTTTTCAGTCAAAGCTGTAAATTTGTTCGATTATTAAATATTCATTCAAAATTGTAAATAAATAATGAATAAATTTGTATAGAAAATATAACGTATTTTAAATGAAAAGCATGAAAACATTTATATTATATTCCATTGAATCGTATTGATCATATTAATATATCCAGTTTAATAAAAATAAATACGCATTGTTATTCTTGAAATAATATTTGTATATCATTATTTATTTTTTCCCTTCCCATCAGATACAGCATGATACTCATGACTAAAGATTGTGATCGAGAATTCTCGTCTCAAGATTTCTCTGGAAATTCTAGAAAAATATTTTGATTCTTCTTTCTGGAAATTATTTTTTAATCTCGAGAAATTGCTTATGTTCGAAATTTTTTACATATTTAGATGTGGCATTCTAAATTAATTTGGCCAAAATATTGCCTTCTGCTTGCCATTGTGGAGAGAAAAGTAGAAGATCAACGTTGGTTTGGAAGAATTAAGCTGTCTTTGTTCTGCCACATAGGCAACGGGACCGAATTAGGAACTAAATAATTGTTTCAGCTCGTCAAAAATCAAGTTTAAATACGTAAAAAGTAAATCAAGTAAACGTTTAAAAACGGAAAAGATACCTGAAGAAGAATAAATTAGTTGTCTTCATTTAATTCAGTCAAATCACAACAATTTTAATTAAAAAACCAAAATAATTATCCAAAACCACACTCTGTTTCTTCAATTAAATAATAAGCCTAGGAAAAATACGGCTATGGGTTTAGACATTCAATATGAAGTAAATTAAACTATAAAGAAAAATAATAAATACAACACTCCTTCAGCACTCCAACAGCCCTTCAGAGTGTTAATCCAAAGATGAACCAAACAGCTGATAAAGATTTCTGACAAAAGAGATCTACAAAAGAGTCTACGAGGTAACTAAATAATGAACATATAATCAAAAACTTATTTAAATAAATAAAATAATTATTGTAATTAATTACGATAAAAGCAGTCGACAGAATGAGAAATTTTAAATTTCAAATGAAACATTTTCATTAAGTACTAAGTATAAAATATACAAAAAAAAATAATGTACAATATTCGTAGTTTTAATAAATTAGGAATTTTTTCGAATATTTCGAAAATTTGCTTAAAAATCGAGATCAAGAATTTTAAAAAGTTGAGATTTTACATACTTTACTCGTAAAACCACTCTTTTCATTATTCAAAGCACTCCCAGAACGCAATTTTGGTTTGATGTTTAGTTTCTTAGGCAAATCTATCTTTCCAGTCTAGTTTCTTAATCTTAGAAAAACATCGTTCTTTAGTGTATTTTATTTTAGTAAAAAGTCACCTAGTAGCATAACAGCTAATGTGGAGGCTGATGAAATTTAACGGTGTGTTTTCATGCAAAAATTCTTATTGTTTCGATTTTAGATCCCCAAAAAATAAAAAAGAACGCCAAATAACCTGTCAGGGATAAAACATAACAAAAATTAAATTAAAAAAATCAGCATATCTATTTTTTTATCAAACCTATATGTTATTACAAGCCATTTTCCTTACCATGGAAAACTAATTTGCCATTTCCATTTGAAAAATTCTCTCAATTAAATATTAATAAATAAAAATTGGATTTAGATTATCATTATTACAAAAACATAATAAAATTATTGCTACGAACATTGATAAAATCATGTGATAATTAGCCTGCACTCATTTAAAAACAAATATAAACATATAATAAGTTATATTTATTTAAATAGTATAAAATGACAGGAAGGACAACATATTTCCGACATATATTCTCAATATAAAATATTGTTATGTAAATCTAAATAGATCACAATAATTAAAATGTCTTTATTTTGCATAACGTCAGTCATCATTCAAATGATAATGATATTCTAGAACCAGATAAATATATTTTGCATTGATATGCTGATGCGTATTATAGTATCAATACATATAACGCTTTTATTTTTAAATAAAAATGGTCTTAAAAATATTTCATAATCGTCAACATTCAAATAATAATTTTTGATATTAATGTAAAAATTGTTTAAAAACTTTTTGAACACACTATATACATATGATATATATTGAAATAAATTGCGTTGTATATCAACATTGCAGTTGAGAATCTCATTAAGTTGACTTCAATCATCAGTAAGTACATATTAATATTTAATATTAAAAAAAGGTTATATAATGGTTATTTTTATAGCAATGAATTTATTTATATTGTTACTTCTGCTGATGGTCAGCAGCTCTCTTCAATTTAAAAATCCACATTACTGGAACGGAAGATCAACAATTGTGCATCTTTTTGAATGGAAATGGAATGATATTGCTGATGAATGTGAGCGATTTCTTGCTCCAAATGGATTTGCCGGAGTTCAAGTATACATATTTTATAACATGTATATTTTTTACATGATTATTAATTTAATATTATTTTTTAGATATCACCACCATCTGAAAACGTTGTTTCGGCTGATAGAGCATGGTGGGAACGATACCAACCGATGTCTTACAAACTCGCCACCAGATCAGGCAATGAAACCACGTTCTCTGATATGATCAAGAGATGCAATCGAGTCGGAATTCGGTGTTTATTTTTTTTTATATAATAAATGATATGTTATAATGTAATTATAATTTATAATGCAATACAGAATATATATCGACGCTGTTATCAATCATATGACTGGAAATGGACCTACTCTGGGAACAGCCGGCACTATTTCTAATCCTAATGAAAGAAAATATCCAGGAGTGCCTTATGGACAAGAACATTTCAATAATCCTTGTGCAATCAATAATTATAATGACGCAAATCAGGTGAATATAATATATTTGCTAAATATTTCTTGATTTTATACTGGGTTGTTGCAAAAGTTTTGACGTTTTTGCATGAACCTGGGAAAAACTTATTTTCACGGAACCGAATAACATTTGTTTTAAAATGATCCGTTTATATAAGGTGTGCTTCTTCTCTATTTTATATTTAGTTTTGGTCTAGCCATCGTATAGTAGAGAGCCCTTAAATTCTTTAAAAAGGTCGGTCGATCAAGTGCATTTACAGCATTGTGTAAAGCAGAGGTTCCCAATCTTTTTCGGTGTACGGCCCTTAAATACATCAGATTTTTCCGCGGCTCCCTTAATGCATCAGTTTTTTTCAAAATGTTGTATCTTCCTGAGAAAAGCGAGCGCAAAAAGATGGCGCAAAAAGTTCGAGAATTGTGTATTCCAATAAATTTGCCGAATTGTTTAATTGAATATTTCGCGGCGCCATTATGACGGCACCGCGGCTTCCTGGGGAACCGATTCACACTTTGGGAATCACTGGTGTAAAATATGAATTTCGTAAAGGCAATACTACAAAGGTAGTTTACAAAATTCCTCGTTGTCTGATAATTTTTCATTGTCTGATACACCATGGATCGGGTGACCTTTGAAGTCTGACGCCGATAAGTTCTGTCATAATTGACACCAATCCACGTCAAAACATCAGGAAGATCGCGGTCAAGGTGTGAGTCAATCAACCGTATTAAGACATTTGCATTTTTTACAATAAGGGTTACGCGGCCACGGGGGGCCCGGGATACCAAGGGGCCCCAAAGAATTTTTAAACTATAAATTAAAAAAATAATTGTAATGTGTTGTATTTAATGACAACAGATTCGTTGTTTTTTTAAATATACCGAGAATAAAATTTAGCGCATCTAACATTTTAAATTATTTTTAATTAATTTCGACAAAGACGTTTAGTCGTAATTTCTTAAAATCTTAATAAGTTCTCATGAATAATTATATTCATGAGAACTTATTAAGTTATCAACTTTTTTATAAAATACAATGTGGTATCTAATTTGATTTGAAACGTCCAATTTGATTTGTAAAACGTCCAATTTGATTTGCAAAACGTCCAATTTGATTTGTAAAAACGTCCAATTTGATTTGTAAAACGTCCAATTTGAAGTGTAAAACCTGTATCTAAATATCCGTTTATTATTTTTTTTTTTACTAATTTGCTTCCTTTAATAACTTAATATGGTAATGGTTCTTTTGAAACATTTTTTAACTTGATTTTTTGGACACCGAATTTTTCTCCGCTACTTGATCCGCCACTGATTGTATAGGGATGATTTCGCGGCATGACTTTTGAATTTCTTATCAATTATCAGCTGTCAATTTATTGGATCGTATATCAATATGTGTTGCTTTGAATGCGAGACAAAAGCACGACCATTTTAGCATCGGTTGGTGACAGAAGATGAAAAATAGGTATTGTATAATAACGTAACATGGATTGGACATTAAGGTATATTTGGACATGCTTACAACTTCGAAGACCAAAGTTCATAAAAAAAAGTAATGCTTTGTGCGTCTTAGAACGTAATCAAACAATTACAGCAGAACGATATTGTTAAAATTTAACAAAATTAAACATCGCTCTTGAAAATATAGACTAGAATTGGGGTAGCGTTTCATCACGACTTCGTGGGACCTATATAACCGTGGCGATGATGATCCAGTATAAGCTAAATGAATTTAATTGGGATGTTATCAATCCCCCCACCATATTATCCATACATTGTATCTTCTGATTATCCTTTATTTAAATCACTACAAAAAAAATATAAAATAATATTCAATATAGCAGGTAAAAACGTCCATTAATGGATTTTAGATACAAAGTCAAGGGAGTTTGATAAAAAGTTAACAGAAAAAAACAAATAGAACTGACTCCAAAATGTTTAATTGATTTAATCAAAATCGTTTTTGTTTTCTTTAAAAACGTTAAATCTTTTGCATCATCCCAATAATTTTATTCATTTTCAATCAACAGGTGAGAAATTGCGAGCTCGTTGGACTTCATGATCTTAATCAGGGAATTGAACACGTTCGCGAGAAGATAGTAGAATATTTTAATCGATTGATTGATGTGGGAATTGCTGGATTTCGGTATGTATCTGCACATATGCATTTCAGTGTGACGTATCGATTTATATCGTTGACTCTACGCTTTCAGAATCGATGCCGCAAAGCATATGTGGCCTGCAGATCTCAAAATAATATATGGCAGAATCAAAAATTTAAATACTGCTCATGGATTTCCATCCGGTGCCAGGCCATACATCTATCAGGAAGTCATCGATCTTGGGAACGAGGGCATATCTAAATATGAATACACTCCTTTGGCTGCTGTGACAGAATTTAAAGTATTTAATTATTTATTTAATGTGAGATTAGTAATAAAATTTCAGTGAATATATATTTTATTTTATTCAGTTTGGATCTGATTTAGCTACTGTATTTCGGCGTAAAACTTTGATGAAGTACTTGAATAACTGGGGTCCAGAATGGGGATTGGCTAAATCCGAAGATGCATTAGTCTTTTGTCGACAATCATGATAATCAAAGAGGACACGGCGCTGGGGGCGATAATATACTAACATACAAAACCCCAAAGTCGTACAAAGTAAGTTTTTATTGTATTAATTCATTTATAAAAATATTAATTTGATATTGCATAGGGTGCAGTTGCATTCACGTTAGCACACCCATATGGAAATCCTCGAGTTATGAGTAGTTTTGCATTTAATAACACAGACGCAGGACCTCCAAAAGATGGAAATGATAATATAAAATCTCCTACTTTCAATTCTGTACGTATATCATAAATACCAATTAATAAAACATTAATTAATAATAATTTTAATAATATGCTCAGGATAATATGTGTGAGTCTGGATGGATTTGTGAACATAGATGGAGACAAATCTATCAAATGGTGAATTTCAGAAACATTGCTAACAATACAGAAATCAAGAACTGGTGGGATAATGGAAACAATCAGATTGCATTCTGCAGAGGCGACAGAGCCTTCATTGCATTCAACAACGAAGAAAGCGACCTCAATGCTTCACTACAAGTAAATCAACGTTTCAATTATTATCTTTATTTAATCACTGATCGATTGTAATTTACAGACGTGTCTCCCCACTGGAAAATATTGTGATATCATTTCAGGAGTAAAATCAGGAAATTCGTGCACAGGTAAAACTGTCACGGTGAACAAAGATGGCAAAGCACAAATTATCATTAAACGCGACGATGACGATATGCATTTGGCTATGCATATTGGATCTATGTTAAAATAAATAAGAATTTAGTTGACGTATTTTATTTAAAAATTATATGTGTAGAAACCAAAATTAGAATAAAGTAATATTATATAATATGGCATGAGACAAATATTTTTTTATCCCTATCGTATTTCAGATCACCATAAAAATGTCCTCTTCTCTTCGAGATACATATAGAAGCATTCGTCTCTAGTACCATATCTCTAAGGCATGCAATCTTAGTCTGTAAAGCAACGGTATCTAATATCTATGCTACTGCGTTTCCCCGAAAAAAAAATTCTGCGCCCCCGTACCTTTGATTTTTAAATAGATATAATCAGGGGCGGCTCCATATACACCACTGCGGAGCTGCAGCACCCCCAAGCAAATTGAGGAAAGATATATGTTTATACATTAATATATATAGTCGAGTCGCGTGCCGATATCAGACGTGGCGGCGATGGCGGTTAGGCACAATCATGATTTCGTAGATTCTACGGAGCTATGAGGAGCCAGGCCGCTATCCAGGCCAATTCAGTGACGTGTGTGCTACCGGAGGTGTACGTAGCACCCTATCAGACCGTAAATTAAATACGAATTGCCCCTAACCTCGTCTGATTATTATTGTTACAATCCGCGCATGACAGCTCGGCTCCCGAGCTTATGGCTGGCGACCTAACCCGTATTCGAAGAGCCAAGATAACCCGGAGAACGTCCGTCACAGTCATGACATCATGGTTGAGACGGAGGTGTCCTCGGTGGCAAAGACCCGCCTCAGGGTTATTAGGCCACGTATAAATAATAATAAATAAAATAATATATTATGTGTCTATTGATTAATATATTATGTATACAAAATTACAAATATATTTAATAATCCGGTCGGTGCCTACGCGGGCAGCGCTACCAGCGTCTGGTATTGGACGGATGCGGGGCGGTAGCGGGGCGGTAGCGGAGTACGGGGAGGGGTCTCGCCGTTAAGCGCCATGTCGCGCTTCTACTCGATTTTTTTAATAAGTTTACAAATCATCAAAAAATATTACCCTTTTAGAAAATATAATCATATAAAAGAATTTATCGCTATTATCAGTTATCATTTAAACCCGTTTTATAGCGAATTTAATATCAGTTGTGAATTTAATGATAAAGATCGTACGCGGTAAAATGATAACCGATCGGGGATTTTACGAATTGGATACACATGGCAACACTTATGTGTGTGTGTCGCTGTGTGCGTAATTCATGCGCCAGCGCCACTTATCACTTTAGTTTGTGATAATTCAAAAAGTCGACGATTGTGTTCAGACGGAAACGTTTTGTTTATTTGCAAGTGAGTTATTAGCTTAGCTATTTATTAGATGTACGAATAGTACACTGTTATGCCTATTTAAAAAAATAACCTGTGTAAAATCAAACTTATGCATCACAACCCGTGATATTTCCAGTGTTTTTGTGCAATTCTTAACCTGTGAGTCATATATTCCCTCATCTATACCGAAAATTTCTCATTTCCTACGCATGATCTTTAATATTAAATACACTAATAAAGCGAGTTTTTATGCTTTTTTTATCCAATGTAAATAATCATGTAATATTTTATATTTTCTTAAAATATATAGATAAGCTCACCGCATTAGCTGAGTATAGCTATTCCGGTGCAAAGGTCTAATATCACAAAATTAATTATTATGGCCCATGACCAATCATACCAGTCTCATGAAAGTCCATTTATAGAACTTATTTCAGAAAGATAGCTTATCATTTTGTTTTCCACTGAATTGCCAATAACTGTCATACACTATCATGAAATAAAACTGGAAGGTATTTCCTGATATGTCTTATATTCATGATTATCTTAAGAAAGATAATAAGTGAATTGAGCTTTGAATGCATTGTGCATCTAAATTAATATTCTAACCAATTCACGATAATTTATGTTTTTTTTTTGGTATCTGGGACACAGCAAACCAATCAATATTTGTACAGTATTTAAGCATAATACCTCACCGAGCACTCATATTAGATTGTGTATCAGTGTTGATCAAACGCGTAATAATGGTTTTTGTTGTTAATGCTAGTTCATTTAATTTTCTTAATAATTGCGTCTGCGTATCTGTCGTGAAGTGTCCGTCGATGCTTGGATAGTTCGACAAAACATCCTCATATTTCGACCGAGCTGGCAGATCAATTATAGACTGCGTTGTCGATATGTTCGATGGAAACCGTGAATCGAGTCAAAACCAGAACAGTTCTCTAATATGATTGCTTGTTCATTCAAATTAAATGTCAGAATGGACAGGTGATCTGACTCATCAAATTAATGTTTGTCAACAGAGTATAAAATTTATCTTATCGTTTACGCTAACAATATAAATGTGATCATTTTGCATGTTCGGCTCATCGAATTGTAGAAAAATAGAGTATCTCATAAAAATAAACTATTTATATATATCATCATTTGCCAGCCACAAGACTCACTCGCTGAGCGTATCAGACTTGTACCAAAGCGAGCCCTACCAGACTCTAACGGCAGTCAATATATATATTAAGGCAGGCCCATGCCCTCAGCGAGTGAGAGCCTTGTGGCTGGCAAATGATGATGATGATCTATATATATATAAAATCAAAAATATAAGCTGGAAAGCAGGCCCAGCACTCTTCAGTATAAAAAATTACTGCAGTACCAGAAGGCAACGGGAAACCACTGTACTATATATTCCTATAAATGTTTCTCAAAAATGACGAAAAAGTAAATTTATAGTTTATATAAAAAAAGATAATAATAATAACAATAATGATATTTAATAGCTTCATGATTTAAAAAAAATGTATTAGTAAGTTTTTAAATTTCTGATGTATATGTTATCCGATATTCATATCTAAATTTCTAAATATTTATGATTTTTTTTACTCGGGTGAGTTGTTTGTGTTGGGTTTAAATTTCCTTATTCAAGTTTTTTTTCTTAATTTCATGAGTCTCATGTTTACCTATACATTAGATATGGTTCTAATGTTACACCTTTATTCGACCCATGGATCATTAGGTTATTTTAGTAATTAACCGACAAACGATTAAATTATTAAAAAACAAGATATCGGACGCTACACATGAAGTTACTCAATCTTGGTACTTGGTAATTTAGAGAGATATTTTTTATTTTAACAAGTAAGATATCTGAAATATGTGAGTTAATGCCAAATTAACAAATGTAGATAAAAAAAACTTTGATAAGTAATTTTCAACATATAAATGATGATGATATTATTTTTAACCCCAGTCATATATTACTCTTCTTAAAGCCTTTAAACCTGTGAAGGCAGATTCAAATTAGTGGGAAATTAAAATTCTAACTTTATATATGTGAATGATACTTCATTGATAGCGAAGAAGAAATGGCCGAACTATACAAAAGAATTAAACGTGAGAGCAAGAAAATAGGAATCGAAATCAATATTTCCAAAAACAAGCTGGTGATAATCGATAGAAGTAATCGGTTACCCACTAATCTTCTGGAGAGTGTCAAAAAATATCTCGAATTTCTACTTACGAGTAATGGTAATTGTGAGCCAGATATATGAACTTAAATTGGGATACCTAAAATTGCAATGTCAAAGCTATCGACAAATTGGAAAAGCAGGGGTATATCCAAAAAGACAAAAAAAGGTTTGGCGAAGAGTCTGATATTATCAATTTTTACATTTAGTGTAGAAATGTACAACAAAGGAAAATGATTGCGACACCTTTTGAAAATACCATGGACCGTTAAATGCACAAATGTTTCTGTCCTAGAAAGATGGGTATCAAAAAAGAAGTAGGATTCTCAGAGATGTCTCAAGAGGATTCTTTTCTACATTGGCATCTCAACAGTAAAAACGATAGCCCAAAGATGCTCATCGCACTTGGTAACTTACAAGGACGCGGGGGAACGGGCAGGGTGCCCATCAGTTGGAGCGACCAAGTGATGACCACCACGGGATTCTCCGTAATAGTTGCAATACGAGTTGCCAAATGCAGAGGATCCCGGAGTGCCATAGGGTATACGGATCAAAAATGGTCACGATTCTCAGACATGAGGGTGCCGACTTAAGAAGAAGACATCTTAGACACTTGAACGATCAATGGAGATGAATATATCAGAAAATCGTTATAACCATTCTGTAAACCAAAATCACAGATTTTTTAATTAATAATAAGTGCCATGGCTTGTAGGGTAACATATATCAGTTTGATAATATAAGTTAACCGCGACTGAGCTAAGTTAGTACCCGGATAGGTTAACCTTCCACCGAAAATCTATGAATTTTGGTAATTCTTTATGACACTGGCTAGAGTGGAATGTAAGTGACACACATCAGAGTAACTCATTGCCCCTCCCCGTATTGTTATAATGTTAATCTTTATCAAACCTTTATATGGGTTTTGGTATTTTTGTGTTTTGCCATTCATCCATTGTCAAATAAAAATAAATAAGTATAAAATATGATTGTATGATTTAGAAATGTATAATAGCATAATAAAATGAAATAAAAATTATACACCATTAGACTTGGAAATCCCGGATGATAAATAAATATTAAATTATCGTATATTTTTTAATGCAAAATTATTTTCATAGATAAGTTTAATACTATTTAATATATTAATATAAAATAATATTTTTTTAGATTAAAAACACTTCACTTAATTATGGATGATTCAAATGCAGAGGATACAAACTTTGAATGTTTAACACTTTTGATAGATACAGAACTTAATCATTTAGCAATCAATGACGATGCTCAACAAACGACAGACACAATCACACAACTTGATTTTCAAACTATACCGATTGCTAATAATGATGCATCATGTGAATTTGTAAATAGCGTTTGTAACTTAAGCACAAATGGTACAACTTCCGCAATTACGGAAACATGGAATTGTGGTAAATGCACCTTCATTAACAGATTAGAAGATCTCATCTGCGCTATATGCAAAAATAGTGTTGTATGCAACAATACAGACGATGAAAAATTTACAAGTAACAAACTATATGAAATTGTAACATGTCAACACTGCACTAAATCATTCAGTGGTAAAAACGGCATGGTTATAAACTTTTGTTTGCATCGATTTTGTATCGATTGCATTAAGAATGCAATCCACAACTGTGTGAAATTTGATCTCTCATGTCCTTATATTAACAATAATAATCATTGTGATTGTATTATTAGTAAGGATCAAATTAAATTATTGGATTGCAATATTTTAATCGACGCATATGCCGCAAAAGAAATAGAGCTAAGAGCAAACGATTATACTGTAAAATGTTGCCTTACCATAGACTGTGAAGGATTTGAATCATGCAATGATTTAATGAGTAGTTTTATTTGCAAATTGTGCAATAAGTCCAACTGTTTGAAATGTCAGGTACTTTTATTATTTTATTATATTATTACCGCATTAGCCTGAATGTAACGAGACCTTTAAGTTTGGATTTTTTTAAATATTGGCAGGATTGAAAGGAAAAATTAAAAAAAAAAACAGAAAATAAAATTTATATTTTTTCTTATTATTTATAATAGTCTCAACCCTGTCTCGACACCAACGATAGTGACCGATGTTGACTTAATGTTCTTTGCTATCGGGGGACAGTGGCACCTAAATTCTTATCCTGCTGTCTATACCAGGGGTCGGCAGGAGCAGCTCGCGAGCCGCATGCGGCTCTTTGCATAGACGTTTGAGGCTCTTTGAACATAAACTCCAATTTCACCTCATCTCAAGCAGCTTATGAGTTTATGAGATGGAGCTGGCGAACAAACTTCGACTCGTACGACATACTCTCTACCACTCTTTAACCAGCCTGATTACATTAAAGAGTGCTTTGTGAAAGCATCAGAAGAGCTTTTTTACGACTTTTAAAATAAAGAAGCGATCGAAGATATTGCGAATGCTATTGAAACATATCTGAAAAAAGCTGGAATTGACCTAAATAAAATAGTTTCCGTTGCTACTGATGAAGCTAAAAGTATGACAGGCGTAAACAAAGAAGCAGTTTCAATTTTAATTCCTTCATGTTTAGAAGAAATAAAATTGTTCCTACGCGAAAAAAACATCATACATCAAGAATTGGAAGAAAACTCATGGCTACAAAAATTACATTTCATGGTCGACATTACCTCACATCTTAATGCTTTAAATATATGAATGCTAGGGAAAGGAAACATCGCATATACATTATTGGAACAGTTTGTCAGGATTTGCTTCTATCATGGATTTTAGCAAGTCTTCATCTAATTTTGATGGTCATTCTGATTGAGGGGCATCCTATAAATTTCTATTACCCAATTTGAATTAACAAAACCATAATTGACATTTGCTTATTGTCGACGCTCGGCCATAAACTTCATTACTAGTTTTTGTTGCCTCGGTTGTGTTGGAGCCATGATCAAAGAAAAATAGGATAAAATGTTGTTTAGTGATTTCAGGTTTCTCTATTTCGACCTAAAAAACATTTGTATAATGACATAAGTATAGCTAACAAACAGTATAATTAAAAAGTATCTAGAGAAAATGTGCACTTTATCTTGATTGGACTTAAACTTAACCCAAAAGTGTGCAAAATAATGGATTTCTTTCCGAACAATATAGTATAAAATAAAATTATAAGTCGTCAATGTCGCTCGAATGATTACTACTTGATGTATGACATATAGCATCTTCCACTTACACCGTAACCCCCCATAAAACGCAAATTAAAATTTTTGCAGAAATTTTTTTTAAGTAAAAAACATGACGTTATATTTGGGCTAATACGGTTTATAGAATACGTATGGTACGACTTTCCAAAAAAATAAAGAAACAGTTATCTTTTAAATAATAATTAAATAATTTCAGGTTATACACGAAAACAAAACTTGTAGAGAATATCGGCAGACTATTCATAAAATAAAATTCATATGTCCAAAGTGTACATTGGAAAACAACACATCGGTTTACGAATGTGAAGCATGTCATTTAAAAAACCCTTATTATATTCCGGACGACACTTATTATTGTGAAATGCTGTCATTAACCGAACAAGCTATTGTTGAAAATGAAAACGAATTTGAATGTCCCGTTTGTTTTGTTACATGTGCACCGGGTGAAGGTATATTATTGAAAGCCTGTTTGCACCCTATTTGCAAGATTTGTTTAATACAGTGCATACAATACAATGACACTCCGGAGGTGAAATGTCCTTATATGGATCAAAATTATTCGTGTACACAGCTAATAGCCGATAACGAAATAAGAGAATTACTCGATGAGAAAACACTAAATGAATATTTGAACAAATCAATCCAATTAGCTGAAGCCAAAAACCAAAATTCTTTTCATTGCAAAACTCCCGATTGCAATTGGTGGTGTGAATATGAGGTCGGAGTAAACGACGCTTTATGTCCGCTGTGTTTTAAATTAAACTGTTTAAATTGCAAGGTAATTATTATTCAACTTTGTAACTCATATAGTAGTACGCTCTTACTCAATGCTATATAATAAACTGTGTTTTATATGTGTTTCAGGTGATTCACGATCCTATGACATGCAAGGAATATCAAGATGATGTACAAAATAAAATTGGTGTAGAGATGTCAGAAAAGGTACTCGACGAATTAATAGCTAAGGGCGAAGCTATGAAATGTCCTGGATGCAACATAACAATTGGAAAACGGGATGGCTGTGATTTTATAGCGTGTACAATGTGTCATATTGGCATCTGTTGGGCGACTAAAGGTCCCAGGTGGGGTCCTGGCGGAGCAGGAGACACGTCCGGAGGTTGTCGTTGCGTTTTTACTGGAGCCAAATGTCATCCTAATTGTACAAATTGTCACTAAATATTGTATTGTGCCCCAAGCGATGGAGCACCGAGAGTATATATTATTTAATGTCGATTTTAAAAAATGACATTCGTTTTATTAAATTATTATTTTATATTTTCTATTCTTTTATGGCGCCCCGGTGCCTGTTTGCACTGCACAATCTAGCCATTTGTACGGCGCCCCTCTGTTAATGACTAAGGAAACACATATGAATCTGGGCAAACCTTCTGCTGTGGGCCGAGGACTCATATATGAGTTTTCCTATATGTTTATTTTACAAAAAAAGCCTGTGAGTAAAGTTTTAAATTTTCAAACTGCCAACATATGGCAGACTATAATTTTTCTTAACCTATAAATAAGAAGAAAAAGTCTGATAAGGGGGAGGGACTTTTATAAAATATATTGTAAATTTTGAATTTTTTAAATTTTAGTTTTGATTATATATTTTAAATTTATATAACTTACATATTGATTACATTCAGGCACAATACGAACTGCCTGAAATACCCATTCCTTTTCCGTGAAATGGCGGTGGGGAAAGCTATAATTCATAGAATATTATTTTTTCCATACTATTTACTCATAAACACTATTTTTTAATATTTATATCACACGACAAGTATATATTTATATTACAAGGGATCGAAGATTTTTTTTAAAAAAAGTATTAAGAAGATACTTTAATCAAATTACCTTAACAGGTATGAAAGTTATTGCGATTCACTTAGTTATTTTTGCACTTTTTTAGGCGGCATCGCAAAATCAAATAAAAAAAATTCCATTAACTTGTTAACAATATATCTTCCCGTTTATAGATATTTTATATAACTATTTTATATATTTTGTACAATAAATGCGCGAACAATGTAAATTTGTAATAAGATACAGTAGAGTCCCGATCTAGCATTTTTTTTTATATTCCTGGCTGAACACCTAAAAGAACAAAGGTAAATAATCCTGCATCCAATGTTCACTAATCAATTGTTTCAAAATTATAGTCCTGTCACATTTTATCCAGATTGCACCGTCTACAAATATTATTAGTTTTTGATAACAAATGTTTAACAATGGTGTCTGATACAAGAAGTCCCTGTACTGACTGTCCAAGGTCACAGCTTTCATTGGGGTGGCTAAATTTCGGTAGGCTTGTCATGTCTTGATGCAGAACAGCCAGTCACTAAAAAGGTCTGTGGACAATAAGTCTTTTTGTCCCCAGAGGAATGGAAAACCAAGGCTGAGGTGGCTCGACTGTACTGCGGGACTCTACATCATTGTAGATCGTGTGAAATGGAGGATGGTGCTGAATGAGGGCTAGCATCTATGCTAGAATTGTCTATGCAGAGGTCGAATGTTATCACTCGTATACCGACAGATTTTTCACCAGTCTTCCGTTTTCCAATGAATTATTGAATCTTAAAGTACATTTAATGGAGACAATAATGACCAATAAAAGAAAATTGTCAACAGCTATGAAAAAACTTTAATTAAAACAAAACGTAGTAATAGGGTTGTTATAAACCGGCATAGTCCGTCCGTATCATTTCTGGACTCTCGATATTCTCGAGTGCGCCCCTATCCTTCTCACGTAAAGTAGCTCTCAGAACATTCTCTCACTCCGTTTAAAGACAAGCGGCACATTTTGAATACCCTCTCTCCATTCAATAATAAGCGGTGTACTATTTAAAAGCGATATATTAATCGGTTAATAGATTCAAAATCAGATCAAGTCTTACTCTCATATCAAGATAGTTTCTCGAGTACCAAAGGAATCTTTTGGGAACCTACTCAACATCCAGTACCAAAGGAATCTTTAAGAACCTCCGCTTTAATGTCCAAAGGAATGTTTGAGACATCCATCATACATTGGCTCGCGCCGTCATGGCAGCCACATCTCCGTGATTTCTCTCGTACCGGAGATACGTCTCTGGGATCTTCATCATCGTCTCGTACCAGAGATACGTCTCTGGGATCTTTATCATCGTCTCGTATAGGAGATACGTCTGGGTCCTTCCACCTGGTCACACCCTATCATCAGACCTGACTGACACCTGCAAAATCTTCAATAAACATCATCTACAAACAAAGCGTGTTTCACTTTGTCGATCTTCTAGTAGCGATCGTCAACTACCCGGACGATGAAACGTTTGGCTGTGATAAATTATTGCTTAATGATCTGTAATTTCAGATTGTATAACATTAGGCAGCGGCGGGTTCCATTTGTGGACTACTGTCGCGTCCGTCCTCTTTGATTTTGGTGGCAGCGGTGGGTTACCTTTTGGGTACTACTGTCGCGCCCCCTTAACAGGGTATGAAAGTAAGAATACTATGATTCCAGCTTGGAACGACAAAAGAGTAGTGACGATGCTAAGTAATTGCCATTCCAATCAAGTACATACAGTTTAAAGAATTAGGAGAGGTGGGATAGAAGAAGACATTATCAAACTAGAAGTGGTAAGAAATTATACTAAAATATGGCAGGTGTCGACAGAGCAGACCATTATTTGACATACTGCTTCTTAAGGAAGACATTCAAATTTACATTGACTCATGTGCAGTTTGTAAATAGACTAGTTATTCAACAGTTTGAATGTCACAGGGAATAAAAATTAATAAAAAAAGAGATAGACATTCAGTGGATCCAGAGCAGCGATTGAATCACGTCAATCTACATCTGATAGCGATTGATGAACAAAACGAAGTATAGCTTCATAGTATAAAAGGTAAACGAACACTATTTTAATGTAGAATTTGAGTCAGTAAACCAGCACTTCATCCGGGATAATGCTTTGACAATTATCACCTACTTAAGAACTATAAAGCTTAGTGATACTAATTATTTGATATAAGTCTGAAATCTAAATCAAGAATTACAATAGAAAAGTGTATATTTTTTATTGTGATAAATTGATAATAAAATAGCAATATATTAACTTTAAAACGGGTATAGCGTGTCATAATTCCCAGCCAATGGGAGGTTTGTAAATTCAGGTAAAAAAGGTCTTTTAACCGATCCATCACGACGGCTCGAAAACTACCGAGTCGTCCGAAGGGGTCCATTATAGACCTATATATAGATATTATATCGTACCGGATGCAAAAGAAAAAAAAGCAATACGCCCGAGGCCATAAAAGCAAATATTGTTTTTATTTATTTTTGCAATTGCGGACAATTAACGTCGATGATTATTTATAATATTTATTCTCTAGATGTTTTTATACAAATACAAAAAGTTTGTGACATTTAGGATTTATATTAAAAGAGTGGAAAAGGTTCAATTATTTTATTTTTATAATTCAGTGTTCATATTTTGTACATAGAAAAAAATGCATATTAAAATAAAACAAAACTTCAAAATAATCATTTTTTTGCAATAGATTTTTTTATTACAATTTTAGGATAATTCCTTCTCCAAACATTTACCTAAAAAAAACAGATATATCAAATAAATGACATAAATAATAAATAAATTCAGTAAATAATTTCAAATAATAAAATATTTCGTTCAATACCTGCGATTCTGATATTTGTTCGCAAAAGTTGATATCCAACAACTTTAATTTAAGGCAATTTGATAATAATCTAAAAGAATGTTATGAAATATAATACAATTACATTTTATTATCTAACGAAATTTAATAAACTCACAGATCGCAAATATCGGGAGATACTGCTGAGCCAAACAAATCCAATTGTTCCAAATTGGGACTATGTTTAAGAAGCGGTCGAAGATCTTTATCTGTGATGGCACGCAATGCTCCGAGAAAAAGTTTTTTAAGATTCGGACACGTCTGCACTAATTCTCCTATCCATTCCCCAGAACTACCAGCTTGTAAACTGAAATAACCAAAGATTTAAATAATAATAATAATATTTATCATGTTGCTGCATAAAAATATATTTACCACCATCCAAATTCAATTTCTTCCAAGTTAATACACTTTGACAAGGATTTAATACCGTTTGGGGTTAATGAATAATTTTTCCATAAATCTATCGATTTAAGGTTTGGACAATTGGTGCCTAATTCTCTAGCAACGTCGTCCATGAATGACAGATAGGCACATGCACCTGAATTTAAAATTAATTGCTATTGCAATTTTTTATTCATATATTGCAGTGTATCTACTTTATTCGATTTATACCTAAATTTAAATGTTCCAATTCTTTATTCTTACGAATAATTTTTATTAGTGCTGGCGCTTCTATTCTCGTCCTATATAAATCTAATCGAGTTAAATTGACTAAACCGGATATAGAAGTTAAATCACTCGATTTCAGATTGCGACAGCTGTTTAAAGATAGCTCTAAAAATTAAAACAATTAATATTTAATAAATATTTATAGAAATATTATTATTAGATATGTTAAAAATTACCTTTCAAATTTGGACAAACATTAGTAATACTGGTCAGTATGTAATTATCAACAAATCTACAGCTATTCAGTCTCAAATGTGTTAATCCATGGCCGCATATTCCTATAAAACTAAAATAAATACAAATATAAATGTATTTGAAGAGCTTAGGTTGGGTGAAAAGAAATGTCATTTTTAGTAATGTTTTTTTTAAATTATTATCAAAATAAAGCTAGAAATTGGAGATTGTTTTTATTTGATAAATTATTGAATTCGATAGAAGCCACTAAGAGCATTCGTCATACCTACATCTAGAACATTCGGAAATACCGAAGATGGTGGAAAGAAATAAAAAGTGGTGTCAGAGGGATTAACCAAAATCAGGAGGACCTCTAAAATCAATGATGACGCATTAAATTCACAGGTGATGAGAAATGAGGCTTTCTTTACAATAAGTACCAGTTCTATCCCTCGACTAATCTTCACTCTAAAAGAGGTGATCCTTGTGGAGATGTTTGGGAGATATTTGAGCATTTTGGGCGTTATCTAATATATACTTAATATTTAATCGACTAACATTGCAAAATATTCAAAGTTAGGTATATCCTGACTGCCGCACCAAGACAGATCCAATTTTCGTATCAACGGAGCTTTCTTAGCGATTGAACGTACAACCTACAACGAAAAAATATTATTAAAAAAAAAAAAAATAATTGTCTACGTATATTTGATTTTAAATCAGACGTACGAAATCATCGACAGATTGCCAATAAGGTTTCAGATTTAGTGATTTATATAACAACGGATCTTGTGATAGACGATAAAAAGTTTTGTTCACTTGTGCACATCTACACAACGTCTTTAAATCTAAGTATAGGAATATCTTAATAATTGTTTCATCCTGTAAAATAATTTAATGTCAATTATATAAAAAAAAATATTAAAATATGTACATATTATTATATAAATACGAACTGGTAATAATTGAAAACTTCCCATTATAATGGGATCCAATATCACATCTTTACAGAAATCACTACTCCAATCAGTTCTCAAATTTTTATGTAGTCCGAGAGATATTACATGATTTCTGAGATTTTCTAAAATTTATGAAAAAAAACATTAAAAGTACAAAAAATAATATATTCATATAAGGTTCTTTTAATTGTAAAAGGAAAATAAAATGGTTTGCAAAATAGAGAAATATGTATATAATAAAAATATACATATATTCTTAAATATGTTAATAACGTGAAAACTCTTGCATATTATATTATAATAAAAGAATAAAAACAAACTCACCTATCTGCAATAAATTGGTATATGGCGTTATGTCAAAATTATTGTGTTTAACATTGTTATTTTGACATATGTCATCTTTGCTATTGTATTTCAATGTACCCTCTAATAGAATTGCATCTAGTTGCGTATAATCCGATAAATGAAGCTGGTTCAATTCCAATTTCAATTTACTGTAAATTAAGCATGTAAAAAAATAAATAGAATAAAAAGAAAATAAAATCACACAGGCCCTGCTTAGCGCATAGAATGCAATCTTAGATGGATCAAGGAAGAGCTAAGCGAGGCCTTACCGTATATACATAAAATATTTACCGTGTTTGAAAATTCACTCTTCTAAGCAATGGTTTAAATAACCTGGACACTTGCCCGACAGCCTCAGGTTCACCTTCCCACAATTTTACCCATCCTCTGTTCCCGAATGCCCATATTCGTACAACTGCTCCGGGATTATACGTCTCATATATAGTAATGCCAGTTGGGAAGACTTCTTTTTGAAAATTTATTTCTAAAATATAGATGAAAAGAGGCGGATGAAACTCTAAGTAATAAATAATCACTATCTGATTTGTTAATAACACTCACCTACGAAATCATAGCTAGGAATCGGTCCATTGTTTTGAGATTGAAAATCTTCAGGAGCCGAAGGCGCTTCGTGCCACCATTTTCCGTACGTTCTCTAAAATCAACATGATTATTTAATAAAACACAGATACAATTTGAACAATAATAATTTAATTGTGCGCTATTATTCATCGGTTTAGAAAGCTTTCAATGATTAATTTATGGAAGTTTTTCTGTTAAATGAAGTTTTGAGTAAGTTTTAGATTTTGTTGAATAGTTTTTGGGTCTGACCGTGACAAACGCCTGAGGGAAGTCTCCATAGTCCGGAAAATTGGAGGGTTCGCCGCTAAGGTTGAGGGCACTGTACGATACGCTAATATCACTACTGTACTGCGAGCTGAAGTCCGCCACAGAGTGTACAAACTGTTCTATGGTACCCATCCAACTGACAGCCAGGCGTGCCAACCTGATATCTGACATAAAGTATGGTACAAACAGCGAAATCTATTTGCATCAAATATTATATGTAAATGATGATTTGTCAAAAAAATAATAATCTTAAATTAGTTATTGAAACATATAATAATTTTATCATGAAAATCTGATAAATAAAAATCATTATTAAATATAAAAAAAAAATAAGGGAAAAACTTTATTAAATCATAGTATTGAGACAGATTTTTTTGGTTATTTATAGAATGTTACAGTTATTTAATTTGCATAACTTTCAAAATAAAAATAGACAAAACTATCATTTTGTAAAAAAGTTTTTTGCAATGGCAACATTTTTTTGTCATTTAAATATCTTTTTAGTTAAATAATATTTTATAAAACAAAACATGACAAAGCGCAATATTACGCTGAATCAAATCTAATCATTTTTTAAACTGTACAAAATTAATTCGTATTGGGATAATTTTGCATTGTTCAAAAATTAAGCATATAACTTATGTTATTACCATAAATAATTTTATGATAACAAATTTTAATTGCCGTATTGTATTAATTATTAAAAATCATTGATTGTAAAGCGTGTCATAGTTTTAAATGTCATTAATTAAAAATATATACAGTAATACCCCTGATAGCACGAAAGTTGGGACCGCGTTATTGGAACAACGCGTAATCGGAATAGCATGCGATCGCCGACACATACAAAATTTAGGGTTAGGGAGATTTTGCAAAAAAATATAAAAATCTGCCAAAACTAAGGACAATGTAAAAAATAAATTATGAATCTTAGATGAATGAAATATTCGGTAGCCATGCATGCGATCGCCGACATACACATAGACATCCGTGGCTCATTGTCTACAT
>JAGXCT010034977.1:19777-41719 GCA_022495035.1 Philopotamus ludificatus
TGTACGACATGCGGCCGCACCCTGGACACGATTTCTATGCGCATGTACGTCATGCGCCCCGCACTGAAAGGGTTAAAAGAAGATATCAATGCCCACTTTAAAGATTTATAAAGTTTAGATATTCTGTCTTGGATTAAAATCCATTTAGTTTATTTATTTGATGAATGGCATAACAGAAAGATCCAAAAGTGCCATTCATCTATATAAAGATTTGATAAATATTCGATAAACCTTCTAAAGAATCTCACACTAATATTCCCCCAAGTGTCAGACCATGGTTAATTTTTAATATCATTTCTATTATTTATTTAATAACATTTTTATAAAACATGCTGAGGTAAAGGTCTCTTCCTCTTACATACCACCTGGTCAGTGTTATAAAAAAATCCTTAATTCATAGTTGTCGTCGGACACCTATCCGACTACTAACATGGATCAGTCGCGGTCATAACACTGGTTATTGATATTGATTAATTTTTCCAACGCTATTGAATACGAAGAATATATTTTAAATGAGGTTTTATTAATAGTTTCTCAGTAGTATAAATTAATCATTGTAAAATTTTGTTAATAAATGCGCAAACATATCATTGCAATTATGATAATACTATTGAATATTTATGAAAATATGTTTTAGTAAGGATGAATGCTTTGTACTAGGCAAAAGGGTATTTTATTTATATTATTGGTTCAAGTGAAGAGCATTATTTTTGGAAAATAAACCATTGAATGTACTCATTTGTTCGGTAATAAAAATATCTCATAAAATACTCATCATAGATCATTAATCGCGAAATTTAATGGCGCCAGTTGAGGTGTCACCAATATTTTAATTTATATACGAAAAATAAGGCCGTTCAACATAAATGTTATTATAAAGTTATGAAGATTATTGCAAATTCGCAGTCTTGACGTTATCTGTGAATTATCGAGTAGACCAGAAAGCCGGTTTAGTCTAAACAAATGCAAAAGTCAAAGATCATCGATTATTGAATTATTTTCGAAGACGTTAACATATCAATAACAACTTAGAGACATGTTTTTCATCATCATTATAGACGCGAGAGCCCTATTGTAGAGTCCTGGCCTCATTGAACACCATTCTCTATTTTAGCCGGTCTGCCACCACGTCGCTTCATCTTCTGGTAAGTTCCAATGATGCAGTGTCCCTCTGTACACAGTCCAACCACCTCAGCTTTCGTCTTGTTAACCATAAGCCTTTTTGGCGGCTGACTGACCAACATCCTCGACACGTGACCGGCCCACTAGAGTCTGGCCACTCTGATAACAGCTGTGACCGGTATATCCTTGTATAGTCGATACAGCTCCTCGTTGCTACGCCATTCCTCGTCATTGAATACGGCTCCAAGTATTCGTCTCCTCTCCGGGATATATCCAGGTATCACGCATCTTATTTTATCAAACCACAACATTCAGACCCGTATGTTAGGACAGGCCCGATGAGGGTCATGTAGAGCTTGACTTTAGTCTCCCTTGAGAGTAATCTCGACCCTAAATGCTTTTGAAATCCAAAGTAGCAGAGGGTTTCCAGCATGGTTCTTCTTCATAACATGGACTTTCGAAAATATAGTTTAAATATTGCATGAAATTATATGCAATATTTTAGATTCACGGTTGTATTAGTATATAAGCTTGTCTCTGACGTATCTAGACATTGCTTATTTAATTGTTGGCTATCGTTGTATATGTTTTGATCCGATCTGAAATATAGAAAGATTTTTGCCCTAAGCTCTGTATTCATCGGATAGTACTCCTCTCTTCGCATCCTTTCTATTTAAACAATCCGTCACGATGGTTCAAAAACAACCCCGTAATCCGATGGGGGTATCTCAGAAACCCTCAGCATTTCAAGTCAAGATATTGATGAATTCTTTGCCAATATATTTTTTTTAAAGAATAAAAATAGTTATTCATTATATGTTTCATAATGTGATCGATATTTTAGATTTTTTAGCTGGTGTTACTCGCACGTTTCACTCGCACTCTGCACATTGTAGCGGATGCGAGCGAGAAAAAACATCGTGCGCGTGGCAACAGCAGCGAATTTTGTTGTTTTTACTTTTTTTTCGCAATTGCAGACAATAAAGGATGTTGTGAGTAAATATAGGGAATAGGGAATAAATACGGATTCGGTAAAGCTAAACGCTATACTGAGAATTGTGTTTAATGAGTGTCAATATTAATATTGACGTGTTTTATCAATGATCTGCGTTTTTTTTTAAATAATTCACAGGATTTTTAAAACCGATCGTATTTCAAAAAAGTTTCGTGATTAATTTAGGGGGAGGTTTTGAGTGTTTAATAAAAATTAAATCTTCTCAAAACAAAGACGATTTCATCAGCGATACGTATTATGTGTCATCACAGCTACGATGTCACAATACCGTCTCGGTGATATAATTCGTTCAGCCCGTGTAAATTAGTAGATTTACAAACATATCCGTAATAAACTCAACGCAAATCTAAATGTTTGCTAAACAACTCAGATTTGTTTTGATAACAACCACATTTAATATCCACAAACATGTATTTATCGTATTTTTAAATACGAAAATGTTGTTATTTAGAGGGACAACGGAAATAAATACGCACGGCTCTCGCTCTCTATCCATCTCGGTTGGGCACTATATTTAGAGAGGAGTTTAGTCCTCGTAATAAATTGTTCCATTCATCGCGACGACAGCCACGGCTGCAACTGTTGACGACGCTTGTACCTTCCAGTGGTAACATTCGTCAACATTCTGTTGGATCTGACGGCCGCTACAAATTACCCGGCCCGTTGACAGCGAGCCGCTAAACGATCCCGTGTCCAGATACGTTTCCCGATCGCTAACCAATTTGGACAACCATAAATTTTTCAGACGGGAATCTCCCGTCTTTTCCAATGAAAAACGTGCCAAGCTCAATTAAAGTTAAACGACCCGCGAGACATTGACCGAAGAGAAAAAAAAAATACATATAAAACTCTCGCCACAAAATCGAATCGAAAACAATATCTGATAATACGAGAATTATAATTTATGTATTTTTTTTAATTTAAAATTAATGGCGATCTGAATTTGCTGAAATTAAATTCGAAACACCATGCGACGTTTAAATAAATGATTCAATTATGTCGGACTAATTTATTTTGGAATATTCAGCAAAGTGGCTCGTAAAGATGGCCGTGAATTATGATGTGTTGAACGACGCAGAATATATTGCACGGAATTCTTTAAAAAAAATATTTTAAGAATGAAACGATCATGAGTGACGATACACAATGCAAATAATTTTCACTTACGTCTTTCTCGTTTTTCACGGCGCCCATGTACGAGACGCTGGGTAACTCGTTCATGTTTTCCGATTTAGATTTTCCTTATTATTATTATTATTTGTTTTAATCGAATCCAACAGTTCCAGTAGTGTCAACTCAATTCACTGCGTCAATATTTCATAGCTCATTTTTTTTTTTGAACATTTTTTTAAATAAATAAATCATTTTGTAAGAAAAATATTTTATTAATATGTTAACAAATTATTATTATTTTATTTGAATTAATTAAAAATCACAATTTTTCTGTTGATTTATTCAAATTGTAGAGTAATTTATTATAAACACCAAACACCTTTGTTAAAAAAAATCACTTTGAGTGTGTCCACTATTTTGTAGAAAGCGACCGCGTACTTGAAAGTCCGCGACCGATCGTACCAAGATGAGAAAAGCTAATGACTAAATACGGCAAGCCCGCGCCGTACTATGTATTCCGTAATGAAACCACTGGCTCTCAAATTCAAATAAATATTCATAATTAAAATATATTTTTAAATCATTAATTATTCTACAGCATTAACACATGACCCCATATTTTTAAAAGTGATATAATTATATTTTTTTCAAAATTTGTTATTATTGGGAATTGTATTATAAAAGCCAGTTTGCAAGCTAAAAAATATATCTATTTTTACTTTAACTTTAACAAGTTGAGAATTTAAAAAAAATACTTGTATTAATTAACGTGTCCAAATATTTTTATATTTAAATATAAATTTCAATCCAACGGCTTGGGTCCCTGCGGTAAGAGGAGCTCTCATGTCACGTGTGAGGCTCAGGTTCCTTTGTCCTCGACTGCCATTCGAGAGCTTGGTAAGGCCCATGCCCTCAGCGAGTGAGAGTCTTGTGGCTGGCAAATGATGATGATGATGAGTTATATACTATGAACAAAAAAGCTGTGGGTGCTAAATCCCTGAATGAACTCTCACGATAGTATTGCCATTATTAATAGAAAGGATAAAAAGTCCCAGACTACCTCGCCTATTTATTAACTGGAATAATGTATCCCCAAAAAAATATATCTGGTACAGATGTTTCATCGTAGAACCATTAAGGAAAACCTTAAACTGAAAGCAGTCTAGCCTCCGTCCTAAAAAGAGGTCTTAGAAAAAATACCGAGACAAACTTCCTTATACTTGCCTGGAGACAGTGTGGATGGTAAAATCTGATACCAATTGTGGCAGAAAATAAACGTTCAATGCCAGAAATAGAGAGGAAAAACGCTTTAGAAAAAAACTGCCTACCAAGAGGGCTTGAACCTAAATTAGGGCCCCTTTAATTTTCTCTACAATAAAAAAATCATTTTATAAAAAATATTTTTTCAGAAGAAGAGCCAGGTTTCTTTGGCCTTGATTACCATTCAAGAGTCTGGTAAGGTTCATACGATCAACGAGTGAGTCTCTCGTGCCTGGAAATGATGAATGATGACGATGATGATATAGATTATAAGATTTAAAGCAGTAGATACTTTAAAAATTAAGAAAAGATGAAAACTCACTATAAAAATGCTGACTTACTGCTTTGTTAAAATAAAGAATATTGGAAAAAATTAATAATGTGTAGGGGTTTTTTTGTAAAAAAACGCGTCCATCTCCGTATTCGCCGTTAATGTATTTCAATTATTGTGAAGATAAAATCAAAATCTCAAAAAGGGACCAAAAACATTGTCTTTGACGTGCTCAGCAGCGATTGTGATAGAAGTTTTTATTAATTATAATTTAGAATTTTGAAGAAAACGAGAGGTGTTTCAATCATACCTTGCTCAAATTTGTTGTAATTTTTTATCTGAAACTAAATCTTAGCTTCAATATGTAAATACAAATGAATAAAAATATATTTTTTCAAAATGATTGCTTCTCAAAATGTTATATATATATGCGCCTAAATATATAATTATTTATTAAAAATAAATATAGTTTTGAGAAACACACGCTGATATGCAAATTAATCAGTTATAAATAGCTTATAATGGGTTATGTTAAGATTCGCATTGTACGCAATTATTTATTGAGCACTTACATTTGAATTATTTATAATTATATCGCATTTTTTTGTAAATATAAATAGTTGAAGAACGATGCTGTGGATTTGAATCAATGGGTGTGGTCTGCCACGATGACTCCGCCCTCCGATATCTGACCACGCCCAAATCAGGGCTAGCCCTAGCCAGGTTTGCGATTATATTTTGACCGATCATTTTTACCTTGACTAAAGGACGCCTAGATTTATCGTTTAATTATTTGATCACTTGTGAGTAAATATTAGAGGAATCTTACTACAGAGATATCGTTTTATCTGTTTTATAGATTCACGGAACTTGTGTACACAACATTAATATATTAATTAATTGATAATTCTTGTTGATTGTTATAATCAATCGGAAGAGTAATTACTATTTTTTTTTAAATAAAAATTAGACTTCGGATACAATCATATAATAGCGAAATTATCTCTAAATTTTTGCAGTTTCTTTAATAACAAAAAAATGGTGTTTTTTGATAAAAAATAAAATTCTCAAATATTTTTCATAACGCATATATTTCAAATAAAGGGTTCTTAAAATATTGTTATATATTTTTTTATTTAAATATAATTCACAATAATTATTACACGTTGGATTGCACATAACATTTTTTTTTCTTTTCAATTACTAACATTAGAGTGATTGGTTTTTTTTTTACGTATTCCACATTAGGTATTACAATAACTTAAATTTAACATTACACTATTTCACTACATATTTTTTGCAAAACAAAATTTTAATGTGTGATAATCTATATATTTTTTCATATAATCTTCAGCTGAATCATTTAATTGAGATTGATAAGCATTCGTAAATGTGGCACATAAGTTTAATTGTGATTGAAAATCTAGTGACTGGTTAACAACGGTACACACAGACAGACAGTCCTCATAATTTAAATCTATAATAGTATACATTTAAACTGGCTAAAACTATGTATCATTAAAACTAATATAAAAATATTGTTGAATTTTTTTTTGAGGCATTTCAAACATTTTTACAACTTATTACTATGTCACATAGAGATATGTTCATATTATTTTTTTTAATTATTGAAGCTGATTCAGAAAGGCTATAACATATTTTTCTCTATGAGTGTAAATTTTATTAGTATTGCGAAAAATAGTACTATGAGTTTTATTAATTGATGGCATAATTATGATATTTTTTTGTTTGTTAATATGACCCTAATTATTTTATTCAAAATCATATGTATATTACTACGTTAAAATAAATAAATACGCTTTATTTATCATTAGGTTTAATTAAACTTAATATTGATTTCAAATTATATTTGGCACAAATGGTTATAATACGTATAAAATAATATAATCCCTTTGTTAAAAAATAATTTAGGGCATACAAATAGGAAACACATCCAATAACACAATAATACATCTTTAATCTACTGGAATTATTCATCAGTATTGCAAAATTATAACAATAAAAATAATACGTCTAATTTTTTTACACGATTCAAAAAAAAAAAGATTTTTTGAAGCAATTCTTTGTTGTTGAGACAAAGAATTCGACCCTTTTTACACCTAAATGCAACTGGAGATGAAAAATGGAACGTTTATGTTAACATAAGTCGAAAAAGGCAATGGCTTTCCCCGAATCATACTCCCGTTCCGGTTCCAAAAGCCTGGTTTAACACTCCGAAAGGTACTTTTGTGCATTTGGTGGAACGTGAGAGGAATAATTTGTTACGAATTTTCAAAACTGAGTGAAAAAATTACTGCAGATGTTTATTGTCAATAATCCCGAAAGATTAAACAAGAAAATAAAAATCAAACGTCTAATTTTGTTCAACAGAAAGAGAATAATTCTTCACCACGATAATGTACGTTGTCATAGAGCAAGAATGACCCAAGAAAAATTCCCACTCATATTCCCAATACCTTCCGATTAATATCTCTACAGATCCATGGAGTACACTTAAAGAGAAAAATCGAAAATCAATTACTGAGTATTTCGATCTAAAATTGGAGAATTAAAAAAAAAGTACTGAAAAACTGCAAAGAAATTGGGAAACAGTTTATAATAATGGTGGAAATTATGTTTTACAATAATATGCAGGGGCCGCTCGTGCATATTTACTGCAGAGCTGCAGCATCCCTAAGCAAATTGAGGAAAAATTGTCTATTGATTATTTATTATGTATTTGAAAATATAAATTAAATTTATATTTAGCGTTAAGCCGCGTGGTGTAGAGCAAGAGCGCTGTCTGCTCTTCGGCGCTACCAGCGTTGAGTATTAGATGGATGCGGGGCAGCAGTAGGGTGGTGGAGGGGACTCGTCGCTAAGCGCTATGTTGCACTGCAACTCAAAGCAGTCCCACACCGACCATACTGATATCCTTTTTTTAAATTATTTAACTTTCCGTTTCATCCCAAATATTTTACTCTCGAGGCACTACTGATAATATATAAAAAAATATATATTCTTTAAAAATGAAGTTTTAATTGTATTTTATATATTGAACATTCACACATTTTAAATAACTTTGCTTTATTTATAGTTTGTCTACCTAATTTGACCGTGAAAATTGAGCGTTTTGTAGAAAACGGCGATGTAGAAGGAAGCGCTACAGAAGGGACTCCCCCATACGCCACTCTATATGAGGGTTACAATTCTATACAAGTAATAATAATAATAATGAATAGAACCGTGTAAAAAATTATATGTACTTTGATAACTGATAAATTAATACGAAAATAACAAGAAAATATATACGAATTTACAAGATAATAAGTATTAATAATAATTTTAATATAAATTACGGACGGTACATAGTACTTTATTTATTTTACAAAAATATTAGAATGATTTGATAGATTTTATATTATTTACATCATTTAAAAAAAAGAAACAAAGGGGCTACAGCACTCAACACCGTGGAGAGTACGACACAAAATTTACACTTTTTTTTTTTAATATTTATAAATAAAATGATATGAATTTTTAAGTATTGTTCATTTAATCATGATTTTTTTACTTGATATTATTTTTTTTTTGGGAAAGATCACATAATATATTTTTATTTAATTATAAATTTTGATTGTCGCATTTGTGACGAATAGTATTGACATATAAATGACATTAAATTGTATTATTTTGTTATTCTTTGGCCACGTTTAAATTATGATATAATATTAAAATTAATTATATATTAATCTATGGCACAATTCAAATAATTAGTTAACGTAAAATTATTTCTATAATATTTCAAGTCTAGTATTTTCATTATAATTTATTTAAATTATTCGCCGCCGACTTTCATTTGCGAAAAATTGCTAGAATTGATATGTTGGTATATGCTGCCCTTTGGCAATGTCGATGGCCCTTTGCACAAATCTTTTTTGGGGCCTCTGGACAGTGATGCGATGTCTCGATTTTTCTGCGATGGTCCAACGGCCGTCACTTTGACAGCAGCTTTCAACTCGGGATTAGCTCCATTCCATGTGATATAATCAACTTCAACGGCAACCGGTGACAAACTGTCATTTCTTTTCGTTTTAATAAATAATATATATCAAATATATTACAGTAGCAGATTATCTTGGGCGCCTTTGATATATTTGGTATTCGGTCCTCTGGTCTTACTCAGATACGGCGATTGGTGGCATTTCTCCTTTTCACTCGCAACCGTCTCAATTATTCTAAATCCAAGAACAAATAATTTTATTTACAATATTATGCCATCAAAAAATATTAAAACCACTACTTTATACCTAATTTGATTGATAATTACTGAACATTATTATGAAACAAACTACTGTTAATTAAATCGAATTTCCCCTTAAGTAAGGAGTATGACCAGAGTTCTAACTTTTCTCATGTGACTAAAAGCGCTGCTGCGTCTTTTAAGATTTTTTTGTTCAACGTCACTCATTATTCTCACATCAGAGCGCTATTCGCACTCAGATGTGTTCAACTACAACAATCACAATATAATTGTTGCTACCTACAAGCTGTGACGCTGAAACTACATAATAACCAGTGGCGGATCAAGGCAAGTGGGGCCCCAAGCGGTAAAAATTCGGGCCCCTCAAACTCTTAGTTAAATATGGTTCATTTTCTCCATTCAGAATTATCTGACGTAGATGTAGATGGCATTGTTGTAAGGATTTCCACTCTGTCTGGCCAGTGGCGAATTTACCCTTAGGGACATAAGACGCGCGCATGGGGCCTTATTAATTTAGGGGGCCTCAAAGTTCATATTATAATAATTTAGCAGTATTCCCTAAATGAATAACGCCAGCTATGGCATGTGTTTCAAGTGGCTATCCTAACGGTCATATTTCGAACTATATGATTCCACTGACTGATCCGACCCTTCAGGGACATGACAGTGAGGCACAGTGAGGCATCAGTGAGGCATAAACTCTAGTATGACCCATAGGGATCCAAAAAAAAGACTTATTTCATAATGTTAAAAAGTAAATCGGATAAAGGACTTCTTAATTTTATTAAAAAAAACTGAATAAAATCGGATTTATACTATTTTCATTAATAAATGCTATTTATAAACAAATCTTTTTTGAACGGGTTCAAAATAATACGGGGTCTCAAATATTCTGACACGTGATGGCAAAAACGCAGGGGCCCTCTGAATTAATCTAGCTAAAGTTAATAAAAAAAAGAAGAAAGAGAAGAAGCAATCAAATTTAAAAAAAAATCTTTTTACATAAATTGATGTGAAATTAATTATGGATCAGAAACATTGCAAATTTAGTAATAAAAAAAAAACGTGCGCGTAGAATGCACATTATAAGGTAGTGTTAGTGAAAATATTTTGAGAGACGGGGGGCCTCAAAATTAAATTGCGCCTGGGGCCTCTAAAAGTGCTAAATCCGCCATAGTACTGACGATTAAATTTAATTTTCTTAACCCTTTCCACTTTTAGTCGAATCTACGAGTTACTCCCATTATTTTTTTTTTAGAAATTTATTAAAAGAGATATTCATTGGGAATAAAAGATTTTTTTTTAAATTAAATTTAAAAAAATGATTGTTTGCTAATAAATCTTTTGGGCCAATACGTCTGGCCCACAGAGTGGAAAATGTTATTGTCCATTGTGTGAATATCGCATAAAACAATCGTGAATTATCGACTCGACCCACAAATCCCTATTGATTCAATTCGGATAAATACAGTATTTTTAAAAGAGATATTTGGATAATATTTTTTTAAACCGTGGGGCCTCATTTGGGGCCCCCGCGGCTGCTCAGTCCGCCTACCGCTTAATCCGCCACTGACAATAACTACAGTGATCAGACTGAATCTGCACAATTACCATGTCATATATTTAGATATCTGAATCAGTAGTAACACTATCACTAAAATTACATCTATAACTTCGCTCATCATCTATTTAACGATCAGAGCATCGATGAATCGATATGTCTCTACATTTATATTTTAATAATTATAAATAATAAAAGCGCATTGATTATGAATGATTTAATTAGGGACGATGGATAGTTATTGCAAACACTACGTTATAAATGTACAGTAGCGATAAAAAAAAACAATATTTAACATTTGAATGATTAAAATGAATTCATACGCAGTCATGTCGATTCGTGATTGTTTTAAGCTTAATATATATTCTATAGAATCTTTTTTTTTGAGCTTTTAATATTTTTTAAAATTATTTTATGTTTTATTGTGATTAAGTATATATCTTTTTTTTCAGCTACTGTATGTTTTTTTGTTAATTAAATATTTTTTTGAGTAAGGATGATGCAGTGTGCATTTGTGCATTCAATGTAATGTAAGCGTGTATCGATCGTGACATGCATAGAGATAGGATGCGTCGTCGACGTCGCGAATCCGGACCGGAAACAATTGAGAATATTATTTTTTATGTCCGGATTTGCGACTTCTACGACTCGTGCATACTTCGTGGGCTCTTTCCTGTTCTTGAATCGTCGGTTAACTTTTTCCGAAATGCATTTAATTTCTTGCGGCGACTCGATTTCGGTTTCGGTCGGTGATCCAATAAGCTGCGGAGCAACGAGTGTAGGAGCGGGTGATGCTAAAGCATCTACTTTGTTGCATGATGATATACTGACATTGGTGAAAAACAAAAACAATTAAAAATAATAACAAATTACCAGGGTGGCGAAAATATGCAGATTTGCGACATTTTTTCAATACGGAGTCTGTGATCATCGTGTACCCTTTGCACGTGACCGCGTGAGCTTTTTTAAAAGCACCGAGGCGAGACAGAAAGTTGCATTCAGCAACACAAAGTTTACCTATCCCTACCAAATAAATTATACACTTGTCAACGCTTCTTCAATCTTTGAAGCACTTCTGGTACACAAATTTCATTATGGTGTTCAGCTCCTTCGGCGATTTTGTCTTTATCTCTTGTTTTTCATCCTCGGGAATAGGAAGAAGTCGTGAAGGGCCATGTTCAAATACAAAGATTAAAGCATCATAATAAAAAATAAATAAAAAATCGTCGGCCAACAATAAATAAGTATCCAATACAAAGAACGTCGAGAATAGTTTTGCCAAACCTCGTATATTTTTTTTATCAAACCTTTTAATTAAAAAAAATTCGAACACAAAAAAGCGAAAAGAAATGACGGAAAATTATTATTTATACGGATAATTTTGAATTTTGTTTTATATTTTGATTGACATCTTTCGCGGAATTGCATGCTAATGCAGTTTCATTTGAAAAAAATGTTAATTAAGCCACAATAATGGAATTGGATGTCAGGAAATGCCAACGTTGCATTAAAAAATAATTGCGGAATCATGAAGGACGACGTAGTCAAGGCTTTGTAAACTAAAATCTCAGGAAAGCCAACGATGACTATCGACAAATTATCTGATAAGATCGACGCATCCTGGTCCACTCCTCAAAAAAAGTCTACAAAATATAGGAAAAATTCAAAGACAAGGTGTTTGAAAGAAAAAGATTATAACTGTCCGTTTCTTCAAGATTTAATTATGTACTGGATTCTCTACCCGCAAAAATCAGTGGATAACCTCTGGAAAAAAGCAATACCAACCCAGAAAGCATGTCTGCATATAACAATTGTTATCTGAGCGGTAGGATGCAAAAGAAATAATTTATTTTGAATTATTGAAATGCAGGAATTTTATAGAAAACTGTTTTATGATTTAATACAATAGACAGGCAATTGTGAGGGGGTTTGTCTCAGTATTTGCTTTCCTCTTCTCTAGGATTTTCGGTGTGACGAGTCACAGCTAACATTGACCTTGTTGCATAATAGCTATCCTTTAGTTCCAAGTAGAGATCCCCCAGTGGGTCCATTTTCAACCTTCATTTTAGGGATTTCCTTACTGGGGTATATTGGTTCTACTGGTGTGAAAAAGAGGTGTTTAAATGGTAAAATCAGATAGCAATGGTAGAAGATACACGTCCAATGGCTAAGAAAAATAAATTTCTTTATAAAAACCTGCATTCCAAGACGGCTTGGACCACCGCGTATGGACGTAAAAGGGGAGTCCTCATCAATTGTGAGACATCGTCTATCATTCGAGAGTCTGATAAGGTCCATACACTCAGCGAGTGAGTATCTCGCGGCTTGCAAATGATGAAGACATTAGACAGAAAGTCGAAAATAATAATGGATATTGTATCGATTGTATTTTAATTGGGTTTCATTTATGCATAGATATTATAAGTTTATTTGGATGTAATTTAAGAATTATTTATGATAAAATAATAAATAGGAGGCTCAATTAATATCACTTAATTAGTCCATCCTAATTTTTATAAATTATACAGTTTGCTTTCAGTAAAATTACCGATTTTACGTATTTATTTCTTGCAATTTGCATCTAAAATATTTAAAATTTTAATAAACTTGAATTTAATTCAAAGAAAATATAAAATTAGCTTTTTTCCCCTTCAAACTTGGGATTAATCTACGCTTTCGAGTATCATTGCCGTAAAAACCTGGTAAAGATATTGAAGATCTTAACAAATTCAAGCTGTCTATTTTAAATTCAATGCATTACTGCATGGGATACAATTAAAAAATTGGTTTCAGAAAGCTGAAATCGAAATGGAACAAGAAGACGAAATGGAAAATATTACGAAGTACAATGGATTGATGGCTGGGAACTAATTCCTAACGAATCCTTGCAAAATTATGTAGATCTTATCTGTAATGTGATGACATCTGAAGTTATGAGAATCAACGATCGATTTATGGCATCAAAAAAGGTTTATGCATCAAAACCAATCCATTTTTCGTGATTTTATACATTAGACAGGCAAGTGGGAGGGGGTTTGTCTCGGTATTCGCTTTCCTCTTCTCTAAGAGTTCCGATGTGACGAGTCACAGCTAACGTTAACCTTAATAGCTATCCTTTCATAATGGTAAGAACTTTTTCAAAGCAGAGATCCCCAAAGTAGAAATTTTCCTTTTTTATTATTATTTACATCCCAGCATCTACTTTTTCTTCATTTTAACCCATCCGTCGCGTCGTTCGGAGGAGGTATCTCAGACATTCCGAACATTTCGAGTCAAGATATTAAAAAAATCTTCATCAATACCTTGACTTTTTTAAATGGATTATTCTAAGAATAAAAGTAGTTTATATTTAATCGATATTTTGTATTTTTTAACTAATCAATATGACGCATAAATGCCGGCGATATCTCTCCGAAAACTGAGCTCTCCCAGCGCGTTTCACTCGCACGTTTCACTCGCACTCGGCACATCGTACTGGATGCGAGCGAAATATTACATCGCACGCGTGGCAACGGCAGCAAATATTATTGTTTTTATTTTTTTTTCGCAATGGCAGACAATAAAGGTCAATGATTATTTATAATATACGATATGATATTTTGATTCGTAATTATATTTTTCGGTTAACAATAAACCACTGTTTTTGATATGACAAAAAGTATTCATAACCTATAACTCAAATATTGTCTAGTCATTTAATATTTTTCCAATTCTTTTGGTGCAATTTTACATTCTTGATTTTAACGTAGCCTATTTAAATATGTCATTTCTTTTCACTTTATATTTTATTTTAATACTGCAATTTTCTGTCTCGCCACGCACAAAGCGTTTATTATGAGAAATAATTCGTAAAAAATCCGCGTGCAAAGGGCTGTTAATTTGTATTTATATTTCAGAAAAAATGTGTAAAACGTGTTCTTCAATAACACAGTTCAATAATTGGTTTTCCAATTCCATTATCGATATTATACGAATGCGTATAGAGACAACCAAACAAGAAAAGCATTCAGATGTCACCAACGTTATTCCTCATGAGAGCCAAATTATATCAACACAAGCTATAGCGTGATGGTGTCGATGTGAATGTGTATTAGAAAAAAAACTTAAAATAATTCGCAAAACACCATTTCTTACTAAAACCAACGTGTTGTGAATCGTTCACAAGTTATGCTATTTATTGATACTCATTCGAGGTCAATTTTCGCATCGCTGAAAAGAAAAATTCTATTAAAAAATTGAATGAATGCTGCTGAAAATGTGAAAACGCTGAAATAAATATGAATAAATAACATAACTTTCACAATGTTTTTTTTTTATAAAATAATTAATGACACTTTGAATCTATAATAAAATATTGCATAAATCGTATAAAAAGTACAGTTATAACATATTGATCAAAGTGCAAAATAATCGAATTCATGTTGAAAATAATTATATTATATATATATGGTAAAATCAATATTATATATTTATTACTGAAATTTGAATAATGATATAAATTTATAATATTCGCAAGCTGCAATTATTTAAATGTTAATTATCAATAATAATAATAATAAAATGCATTTTGCTGCAATTTCGCATCGGATTGTGTTCATTTATTGGGACTAAACTTACTCTGTGTGAGTCAAAGGATCGAATTCTTTTCTTGGCGGTGCTTCGACTTCTTTCGGTTTTTTATTAATGACATCCTCCTGAAGAACTGCCGATAATATTTGCTCGGCCCTCTCTTCGCTCCATCCGACGCTCTCGAGGGCTATTGATACAACTCTTTCCGGTATACTAGAGTACTTCTTTTGTAAATTTACTTTTACTGAAAAAAAATAATCAAATTATTTATGATTAGAGAGATATTTAAATTATTTATGTTGAATGTTTATACTGACATTCTTGTTTTTCTTGAGTGGTTTTGAGTCTAGGCGGAATAGGCGCTGGAAGCTCTAACTTAGACTGCTCTAATTCTTTCTGGCTCGCTTCTTTTGCTTTCGACGTATTATCTTTTTTAACATAACCCATGCCTATTAATTTTTCGCTAGTTTTTTGGACGTTATTCTCTTCGCCGGCTAGTAAGTCTAATATCAGAGTTTCTTCAGCTTTTGGGAACAGACTTTTCAAATACCTAAAACAAAATACATTTATTAAATCATAATAAAGCCTGATGATGATGATTAAAATATTCTTAAGACTTTCGAGATTCTTCATGCACCTATATTTAAAAATAATAGATTATTTTTTTGATTTTTTTCAATTAGATAATGACCTCATAATTTAATAAATCTTACTGCAATTTTAATTTTAATATTCACTTCTGTTGCCACTGGTGCGATGTTTTTTCTCGCTCGCATTCGGTACGATGTGCCGAGTGCGAGTGAAACGTGCGATTGACACGCGCGGCGAGAGCTCAGTCAGAAGGTCGATCTACTTGGCAAAGCACTTCTTCAAGTTATCGGTTGGTGCAGTACATAACCCCCTTGTACTGTGAGATTTGCTCTTATGGGCGCCACTTGTGAGGACAGGTGCTCTCGGAAACTCTCCGGTAACCAGAGATATTACTCTGTTCAACCACTTGCCCGACTATGTAGATATATTTGATGTTAAACATCATCATTTCGTTCATCTTTTGTATGAGATTTTATAATTTCATTTAACGTATTAACCCCTTTCCACTCTGAAGGCCATAACTGTTGGCCCAAGCGAGTTTGATAGGCAGCTCTGAAAGCTAGCAATTATGGCCCAAAGACGGAATATGCCCCGAATTCAATGGGACGCTGGTAAATTTTAGGAAATATCATTGCTTCTAAGTATTAGAAGGGTTTCAACATTTTTTTATTTAAATTTATAGTTACGCGTAATTAATTCTCAGAAATGCCTATTAGTGGCTATATATATATTCGTTCATTCCGTATGATAGCTCCCTTATGACTGAGAAATTTGCAAGACCTGACCTACAGTTATACAGCAATCTTTTGCAAACAATTCCAGAAGCCGAAGGTTATCATGTGTATACCGACAGATTTTATATCAGTCTTCCGCTTTTAGATGAGTTATTAAATCTTAAAGCACATTAAACGGGGACAATAATGACCAATAAAAAAAATTGCCAACAGCTATGAAAAAAAACTTAAAAATTATAACAAAACGAAATAATAGGGCATAAAAGTGAGAACACTATGATTCTAGCTTAGAAGGAGAAAAGAGTAGTGACGATGCTTAGTAATTGCCATTCCAACCAAGTACATACATAATTAAAAGGTGGGATGAAAGAAAACATTATTATCAAACCAAAGTAGTAATAAATTAGACTAAATATATGGGAGGTGTTGAGAGAGCAGACCATTATACTTCAACATATTGCTTCCTAAGGATGGCATTAAAATGGTGGCGTAAGCTATTTTTTTTGGCTTAGAGATTTCGGTGGTAAATCCGTATATTATTTATAAAGAAACTAAACGAAAAGACTCGTGAGCAATTTGCAGATAGACTAGTTATTCAACTGTTTGGAAGTCGCAGAGAAAGATTAATAAAAAAAAGATAGACATTCAGTGGATCCAGAACAGCGATTAAATCACGTCAATCTTTTATTCATCTGATAGCGATTGATGAAAAAAAATAAGTATAGGGATTGCGTTGTTTGCGATTCTGATAGGATAAGAAAAGGAAAACGGGTTAATGCTTTGCCAATAATACCTACTTAAGAACTCTAAAAGTTACTTATACTAATTATTTGATATTAGTCTGATATCTAAATCAAGAGTGACATTAGAAATTTTTGAATGTGATAATTCGTTTTTTTTTATTAGGTTTTGAAGAAAAATATCCAGAGTGGAAAAGTTAACTAAAGACGGTATATTAACATTTTTTTCTCATTAATTTTATCCTTACTTATTTATATGTTATTTTTTTTGTTGTTCTTATTTTACATTTATACTTTTATACATTTCTAATTTTTATTTTATATTTTAAAATTATTATTATGCGTGATTGGCGGCCTGGGTTATTCGGTAATACCAATCACGCTTCGTTTTTTATGCGAAATAAATAAATAATGAAGATTCCAGAAGTTTGAAAAAAATATAACTTAAATAGTAATGCTTTTTTACGCGATTTTTGGAACGTATCCCTACATTTTCTATGAGCTCCATGTCTTTTTACGCGGGTTCATTTAATAGCTTTTCCATGGAACGTATTTGCTGAGTAAATCGAGGGATGAGTATATTTATAATTATTCTAGTATACCCTGATAAATTTTGGTGTTGGGGATTTGAAGTAATATATTTACCTAAGTTTCATCTTCGGCGACGAATGTGGAATAGGTGTGGAATGCGTAGAAGCTCCGCTGGCACCGGATTGCGGACGAAGCGGAGGCGATGCCCTCGGCGAAGATCCATACGGAGGAGTAGGAGAAGTTCCTCTTGCCATATGTATCCCTGCATACACTCCCGCTGCAGCAGCCTGCAGTCTGGAAATACCAGCCGGTGGAGTCGAAAATGGTCCCGGAGTGCTTATAGGATGCTTCTCAACTTGCAAGGCGCTGATCACCACGGCCTCCCGGTTGTAATACCTTTAAAATATTCACATGAATCATTCTGTATATGATAATAATCTCGTTTCTGCTTACTTCTTTAATAATATTTTAATATGCGTCTCGCTGACTGTCGGAAACATGGAGCTGATCTTTGCCACGGACACGTCCACGTCGTTGGTCATGGTTAGTGAGGTGTCCTGCAACTTTCCGGACAGATACGATATCCTTCCGGGTTGCGGGCTGCCTTTCGGTGTTAAATTTATTCCTCGTCCTAACACCGGACTACCGCCTGACAATGGACTACCATAGGAGCGACCTCCCAGTTCCTACACACACGAGATTATCAATCAACACGATTCCCAATTTATATTATTATATATATGAACATATATCAAAAAAACGGGTCACATGTGCAAGAATATGAGTAATTGAATGTGCGATCTTTAGCGGTGATTAATAAGGAAAATTCTTGACTAAATATCTAGGAGTAGCATAGTGACGTTATCATAAAAATGCTATGTATACGTGAATAAATCCAGTCGTTTGCTAGCAAGAAGCTGTTCTGATGAAAATGTTTGTACCAAAATCTAGTATCATTTTTCTGTAACTAAAACATGTTTTGACGTAACAGATCCTATCAAATATTTTCGCGAAACGGAACGATATCATTTGCGGATTAAACGAACCGGCGCGTTGCACCGGTGCGCTCCGGTACAGTTATATCTTCGAATATATTGACGCTTTAAAATATGCCAAAAAAGATTGAATTGCATCTGCTTTATATTTGAAGCTTGTTCCGATCGATTCGTTGACAGATCCGTCATGGCGGCTCGAAAACGACCGCGTCGTCCGAAGGGGGTCTATTTATATTGAAAAATAGACGCATTTCAAGTTAAGATATTCATGAATTATTCGTTAATATATTTTTTTTTAAAAAAATGGATTACTCTAAGAATAAAAATACTTAGTCATAATTTGGTCGATATTTTGGATTTTTAACTAATTAATGTGACGCGTAAATGACACGCGCCGTAGACTGAAGACACCGCCAAATTCTCGGAGCACGTGTCACTAGTACGTTCCACTCGTATTTGGAACATCGTACCGGATGCGAGCGAGAAAAAACTATTAAAAATATAGTTGTTTTTCATATTTTGAGATTTACATCTAACCTCATGATTATTATCGTGAAAATTTATTAATTCTAATCCATTGCCTTCTCGATTCAAGATACGGCTCATTTTTTGTTTATAAAAAATGTTTTTGATTAGGCTGTGTACGAAAATCTTATTTTAACAATAAATAATCAGGGTCGTTTTTAATATATATTTTTGATTTCCGTTTAAAAAATGTTGCAAGGATTTAAAATGATAATAGTCGCTTGGAGCGTATGAAAGAAGTTCCCTTTATTTTTTTCTATGGTCTTTATCGGAAAGTTTGGGCTACCGTTGTCCTGTAACATTACCTTTCCTCGATTTTCAAGGATTGGTCTTTTTAAAGTCAGAGCATCTTTTGAACGATCTAGCTGAACACAATACGTGTCTGTCATAATTGTCTACCCATAATGCAACAGTTCATAATGAATCACGCCCTTTATATCCCATTTAGGGTGTAATCCTGTTCTTGGGGTAGAAGTTGTCGGTTTATTGGCGCTCAACTACTGCCTCCTGCGTATTGTGTTGACGTAGAGAATATTCTTCTCGTCTTCATTAATGATTGCTTAGCTTATTGAAATGCGAGGTTTCCTTCTGACTATTCAAAATTGACACCATTACCAATTCTTTTAAATCCCTCTGAACAGATGTAGAAGGCATATTGAGGATTGTGCTAATTGCCGTACTATCAATTTCGTATCTGCTTCAACAGCTACCCTAATATCATCACGTACAATCACTTTAGTCCTACCAGACCTTGGTAGATCTTTAATGTGAAAATTTCCGGAATGAATCTTTTTTTGACACTTTCTTAGTTTAACTGCATCACAAATGCTTTTAATTGCTATTGTCCCATTATATCCAAGTTAAAACTCATAAAGCATAATAATGTGTAACTGGATTTCTTTCGACTCCACTGCCATTGTTATTTAAGGGTCAAAAATATTTTTTTTTTAATTTTCGCTTACTATAGAGTATCTAGAATCACTATCACTATTGATGAACATCGAAGGAATACTATAAATATCTTTAGTTTACAAAAAGTTATGCATTTGAGTAAATTTAAGAAAAAAACGCAAAGACTTATGGATACGACCTGATAAATATAACTATAAGATATAGGTGTTTAGAAGGATTAATCCAGAGCTTTACGTTAAGCATCTCAATGTAATAGGCACAATTAATTATTAATCCTCTATCCTTGTAATATTTAGGCATTGGCTCTTAATCTTCTGTTGACATTATGAAAGCTTTGTTAGGGGGCGAAAACATAGAACAAGATTATGTATTTTATGAAAAATGCGCCGATTTGTATCGTTTTTTTTGCAATTTCTTTCCGAAGCATCTCGCTTGCACATATGATACGTCTCTAATTAAATAACTATTAGAATAATATGAGTTTATTTACCGTGATCTGTTTTGGCAATGCCTTTGGACTGAACGATGAGTGTAGATTGGACGGTGGATAGGAGGAGTGTTGAAACGCATGCTGTAGGGGCATTGGAGATGGGGAGGGATACACGTGATAGGGGGAACCATGCCCGGACTGCACAAATCCAAACGCAGCACAAAACATTTACAAAGCTATAGGACAATCACATATATTTATTAGCGAATACACACGTACAACAACAATATTGAGTCGATGATCAAATATCTTTAAAAAAAACATATATAATTGAAGATCAATCAATCGGGCCCTGCTCGACGGCGATGCGAGCTATCGTCCGTCGAGGACGATAGCTCGCATCGCCGTACTTCAATCTACGACTTGGGGGGGATAATATAGTCGATATTGTATTGATTATTGTGGGTTGAAAAGAGTGTTACCTGCTGAGCGACGAAGTCGACCGGATAGTGCTGGGGAGTCCCTTGGATTTGCTGGGGCTTCGAGCGCCCCCTTGGATCTTCCCAGCTCGTCATTTTCGTCAAGTAATTCATATAGTAACTGCAAATGTAAAGGGGGTGAAAATTCGCCGTCGCCATCGTCGTCCTTCTTTTTTCACTGCCTCACTTACTGTTTGCCGGTTCGCCTGTCGTACTTCAACTCCCATCCCGGCGGCAGCACGTTGTTCTCGACCTCCGTCATGTTTTTAGATGGGACCCGACTTTGACCATTCAAGCTTGTTGTTGCGTTCGTCCCTCTTTTAACATAAAATCGATAATGTTTGGTGACTTCTGCGCAGTGGCGAAGGGGTGGTTTTGGCCCTAGCGCCGCATGCATCGACCATCTGCTCGACACCAAACCGACTAATTTCTATGAATATGCATTATCTTCTTCAGATTTATGATACTGGCCGTTACTTACCACTTTAAATAAGAACAAAATATTAAAAATAAAACCAACTTATTTAAGTGGCCTTCTCATCCTAATTCTAATCCTTTGCCATCTAATCCAATCTAATCTATCCCCTTATAATCCACAAATCCTTCGTCTTCGCTCTCATATATGACGATTTGATTTTCGTCAACATGCATGTCCATATCGTCATCCGAGAAACGGTCTTCCTCGACGGCCTCATCTGAGCTATCCGAGTCATCTGACTCATCGACTATCATATTTAATTCCTCCCGTCCCCCATCAACTTCAATGTCCTCCATGGGATCGTATACTAATTCGTTTTCTTGGCGGCGGTTATTCATAATAAGTTTCTTTT